>MCJB01016979.1:180634-276674 GCA_002018475.1 Nicotiana obtusifolia
CGATATTTGCCCCCCCCCCCCCCTTTTTCTTTTTTTGGTGTGAATGCGATGAAAACGGAGTCCTGATATAACCTTAATCAATGTGTGATGGCTGAAATTAATTGCTTAGAAGACAGTGTGGGGCTTACTGGTGTTGGAAGTATTCGATTTCGAGATCATTAGTCTCAAATATTAATAACGGGCAAGATCATTAGTCTCAAGTCGTAATTACTTTTCAGTGTTCCTGAGAGTTTTTGGAGTCCAATGGGTTATGCCAGGAAGAATAAAACTTGCTCTATGCAGGTGGTGTGCATTACCATTTGCTAGCAAGCACACTATTGGAATGCAGTTCCTACTTGCATTCTCTGGAATATTTAGCTAGAGAGAAACAAATAGGTGTTTAATTGAGACGACTGAAATATATGCTGTAAGACAGTAAGAGTCTTTATTTGTGGTGTAAGAAGAACTTTAAATCTGACATAGCCTCATTGTTGGATCTTTTGAATTCCTTCGATATATAGAGGGAAGACCTCTCTTCTGATGTCCTCTTATAAGTACCTTCTTGGTACTCATTAACACAATCTTTACTGTTTCATCATGAAAAGAAAAAAGAAGAGAAAACGGATAATTGACTTAGGATAAGATAGTGTCTAATTAATAATCTGCACAGTTTGATTGGGTTGTACATACTGACCAGCACTTTCTTTATGCTGTTTTTTCTGATATAATACTACTCTCCCATTACTTATGAAAAAAGAGATAATATTTCATCTATCTGTAGCAGTGTTATTAAAAGCCACCGCTTCGTTGCTTAAAGCAATGTAGCGTTTCGAAGCGAGGGGTTATTGCTTTGTAGGTCAAGTCATGCACTTCAGTTAAATGTGCGCTTCAAGTAATGACTTAAGTGAATTAAACAAAAAACTGTCGGTTCTTTAAAGCTCAACTTTGAAGAGTTGGAATAAAATCGGCAATTGTATATTGGGTGTTGAACTCATTTATTTATTGCATTTTGATTATTATATTACTAATGCATATATGTTTGGTTTTAATTTTCTGTAATTGTGCGCTTCACTTGAAAGAAGCGTGTGCTGCACTGCCTGTTTTCGCTTCAAGCTCCATTGGACCTTGTTGCTTTTATGTGCTTTTCGCTCTTTAAAATTCTTATCTGTAGGAACTGTTTTCTTGTGTGTGCATGTTGATTAAGTGAAAGTTTAAGTTCTCTGTTTATCAACTTAAAAGAATGAACATAAGACCTGCACAATTTGTGAGTGTTTTTGGTGTAGAGTAGTCCAAAGTCTTTTCTTTCATGGATTGATGTGGAGTATTTCAGATTGTTGATTCTTCCTTGCAACCATAGTCGTCACCTACTTGTTGGACCCATCTGTTATTCATAGTGTGATTTTCCACTACTTTGACATGCTTCTGAGTATGGTAGTTTTCTAGCTTGACCCTTTTAAACCTCTTTTTTGAATTTTATAGCAAGTTGGCCATTCTTTATTTTGACTTAAAGATGTCTGATGACTTCTGTTCTTTATGTTGTTACCATAATCCGACACTTATCCATTGGCTTCTGCTTTTGTTTTCCTCTAAATTGTAGATATATCCAGATTTTAAACATTTTTTCCCCTGGATTTGCAGGTTGAAGCAGTATTAGACAAGGAAAACTTCACATTGGAAGAGCTCCTCGATGAGGAAGAGATAATTCAAGAATGCAAAGCTTTAAACAGCCGCCTCATAAATTTGTAACAGTCTTACAGTTTTCATTTATAAATGCCTCTCATTACCTTAAAAAATGCCTTTCTTTTATCATGCATATGCTTCTGTTAATTGTTTCATTTTACCCATCAATTGGCATATAGTTCTAGTGAAAGAATTAATAATCGCACAATTCAGTATTCATACAACTTAAAGTCCCAAAGTTTATTGACAAATTTTTATGATTTTGAGGTTTCAGTTTGAGAGATCGAGCCCAGGTTGAGCAGTTGCTGCGCTACATTGTTGAAGAGCCTTCTGAGGATGCTGATAACAAACGGAAGTTTAAGTAAGTTATCATGGAACATGAATAAGCTTTAATTATTTGAATAATCTAATTGCAAAACAATATGTTTATTTTTAATTTTAGATATTAGGTACCACTTCAGTTTCTTGTTTCTAATTATTGTTTTGCACCATAGATTTCCTTTCATTTCCAGTGAGATATTCACCTGTGAAATTGATGTCATCCTTAAGACTCTAGTGGAAGAAGAAGAGGTATGGTAATTCACTGGATGCAGTTATTACATTTTAATTCTAAATTGCAACTGTAAAAAAAGTCATTACATTTTAGTTTCACAGAAGAAATTGTTTTGCTTGAGAGTTCAATCCTTTTTTATCATCTTGGTGCAGCTCATGAATTTACTCTTTTCCTTCTTGGAACCAAGTCGTCCACATAGTGCATTGCTTGCTGGGTATTTTAGTAAGGTATAGTTTCATTCATCCACAAGGTTCATGTATACAAGATTAATGAAATGTTATTTGGTTAAAGCAAGTGGATTTATGTACTCTTACTGCATTACAGGTTGTGATATGCCTCATGTTGCGGAAGACTGTTCCCCTCATGAATTATGTCCAGGTAGCGTAGTCTATGCACAGATGCATTCTTCAGGATACTTTGCTGCTTCATTTAGTTAAATTTTTGACTTTCTAGTTTGAAGAAATAACAAGATGTTATTTTTTTATCAAGAAAAGGATTATGTTAGTGGAAATCAACCACTTGGAAAAATTTGTAGTCTGATATGATGATATATTATTTGTCTGGTATGATATGATGCTTTATGGCAGTGCTGAAGAAAGTAAGATTTTAATAAAGCAGCAATTTTATATGCAGACCTCAAAGATTGGCTTGAGTATTGGTTTACTTTCATCGGTAACTCAATTCATGTGGTCAAACTCAACCTATCTTAACCCCGAGAGTTTTGATTGATTGATGATGAAGGTTATTAACCAGAAAAATGTCTAATCCTCATATGAGTCCCCGGCTAAATATTATCTTATATTGACACCTTGTTGTTATAAATTGCTCATCTAGTAAGTGATCTCGTGTTCATTTTCATCCAGTTTTCAAGTTAGTGTCTAGAAAATCATAAAATTATAATTTTTTGGTAGAAAGAAAAGAAAACATCATTTCCTTGATGCTGGTAGATTAAGATTTTGGTCCATATTCGGGAATCGGCAAAATTTTTATGACAAGAAGTCTCCTTTTTGCAAGAAACAGAAGTTGAAAATTTATAGTCTCTCTCTCTCCAACACTAGTTCAGCCTTAGAAAGCCACATGTCTTCGTTTGTTACGTGTTGCATTTACATTTCAACACCTATTTATTATTTGCTACACATTTTATCTGTATAAACATGCATGAGTATTTATTTATCAACAAGCAAGGTGTGTATATTTTTGTATATTTATTTGTGGTCATGTCATTTTAATTTGTTCCAAGCGATGTAGTAGTTGAAAATCTTTAGCATCATTCATTTCAAATGTCATATTATTTTTCGATATAAGATTAGGCAGGAGATTGTTTTGGGCAATGGAAAGTTATCTTTTTTGAAAACCAGTTCGGATTCATGCCGGGTCGTTTGACTACGACAACCATTCATCTTGTAAGGAAGTTGGTGGAGTAGTTTTGGGAGGGGAAGAGGGACTTGCATATGTTGTTCATCGATCTAGAGAAAACATTCGGCAAAGTTGCAAGGGAGGTTCTATGGAGATGTTTGGAGGTTAGAGGTGTTCTTGTGGCTTACACTAGGGCAATTAAGAGACATGTACGATGGACAATGGGAGGGGACTCAAACCACTTTCCAGTTGTGATGGGGTTGCACTAGGAGTCAACTCTTAGCCCATTTTTAGTTGCCTTGGCACTGGGCACTGATGCGTAACATTCAAGGGGAGGTGCCATGGTGTATGTTATTTGCGGATGATATTGTACTGATCGATGAGCTGCGAGACAGTGTTAACGCGAGATTGGAGGTCTGGAGACAGACCCCGGAGTCTAAGGGTTTCAAGTTGAGTAGGACCAAGATAGAGTATTTGGAGTGCAAGTTCAGTGACGGGACTAATGAAGTGAATGTGAGGCTTGATACACAACTCATCCTCAAGAGAGATAGTTTCAAGTACTTGGGGTCTATAATCCAAGGAGATGGGGAGGTTGACGAGGATGTTATCCATCGTATTGGAGCGCGGTGGGTGAAGCGGAGACTCACATCCGGTGTTTTATGTGATAAGAATGTGCCGCCTAAACGTAAAGTTAAGTTCTACAGAGTGCTAGTTAGATCGATTAGGGTAGTCAAGAACTCCCATCCTCAGAAGATGAAAGTAGAAGAGATGTTGAACTTCAGAAAGGATGTGCGGGTATACCGGGATTGATAAGATTATAAATGAAGATGAGGATGTTGAGATGGATGTGCGGGCATACCAGGATTGATAAGATTATAAATGAAGATATTTTGGCCAGGGTGAGAGTGGCCCCTGTGGAGGACAAAATGTGGGAAGCTAGGCTTAGATGGTTTGGGCATGTGAAGAGAAGCACGTATGCTCCGGTAAGGAAGTGCGAGAGGTTGGTCTTAGTGAGTCTGAGAAGAGGTAGAGATAGGCCAAAGAAGTATTGGAAAGATGTGATTAGGCAGAATATAATGTTGCTTCCGTTATCGGAGGACATGACCCTTGATAGAAAGGCGTGAAGGTCGAAGATTAAGGTGGAAGGTTAGTAGGTAGTCGAATGTGTTTTTTTCCCTTCAAGTGGTGTTAGTGGCAGTCTTGTATTCTATTACGGTAGATTTTTATCACTTCATATTGTTTCTTTTGCCTTGTTTTCTTATTTTCTTGCTGTCATTACTGCTTGTTGATACCGCTTTACTTGCATCTTTTCTTGAGCCGATGGTCTTTTGGAAACAACTTCTCTATCTCATGGCAGGGGTAAGGTGTGCGTACACGCTACCCTTCCCAGGCCCTACTCGTGAGATTATTCTGAGATAGTTGTTGTTGATGTGCCCCCTAAGCTTGTTGATTGCATGACGTGTTAGTCCTTCTCCTCTTTGTGTTGCTTCTATTTCATTTCTATGTTTCTAGAGACAACCACTCTGCTTTGCCCATTACCTTAAATGTCTATTTTGCATTTTTAGCAAACCTCTCAATTCCGCTGCAGGATAGTCTTAGGTTCCTTCCTGAGACTACCCATAATTACTTTCTTTTCCTTGTCAGCATTGTAGTTTGAGTCCTCTCAATGGTGGGCTCACTTTTTTGACAAGGGTTAGTGGGCGCAGGGTTACATCTTTCTGCAAATTCGAGTTAGCTCTTTTATTTCTTCATCTCTTCCTCTCATGCTTCTTGCGTCTTTTATTGCTGACCTGTCTCAGTTGAAGACCCTGTCTCCTTTGACCTATATATCCCTGACCTCTGTGTTTGCATCCCTACACTGTAGACTATCTGAAGGCAGGAAAGATAATGAACCAATATATTCCCATTTGTGCTTCTGTTAGTTTTCTTCGCATAGTCTAAATTGCTTCTACTTTTCTCTGTGAGCTTCAAATGTTTTTGTATTTCTAGATCATCCTAAGTAGTTGGTAGATAGCTTCCTTGTATAGTAATTTAACAGAACTCACCTAGCTCTGTCTGGATTTTACTGTTGGACATCCCATGCTTGGTTTCACCCTTGTTGAAAAGTTCAAGTAAGATGCTGTCTGATCTGAAATTGCAATTGGAGTATATGTTTACTTATCCAAGGAAAGAATAGATAAGAAAAAAGTAATTATGGGTTTAGTAAACTGCATAACAATTTTTGGAGTTATATATTTATTCTGTTGGACAAGTAAATTTCTGATGTAGTTTTACTGTATAATTGCATGTCTACTTACACATGGTTAGTGGGTGGTGGAGCAAGGAGGGTCAAGAGCTCAAAACTTGCTCAAGTCGTGTATGAAATAATTGCATGGAGTCACTTTTGGGAAGAAATGTTGCTCCAAGCATCTTTATTACAGGGAGTGGGTTAATACATAGGGGACCATATCTAACTCCTTCCTTTCACTTGGCAAACTTGGGAGGATAGTTATTTAATCCTTAATAGGACGCCTTAGCAATATGTTCATGTTTTATTGCTTTTCTTTCTCTCCTCCCGCCTAAAGTATTGGTTATATTCTGGATCATTTTGATTTTCTTACAGGCGCATCATGATGTTTTCCGCCAGATGGTCGATTTGATTGGTATAACATCCATAATGGAGGTTAGTGGTGTAGTTTTCCATTTTTCCATCTGCCACAATGTTTGTATGATTGTGATATATAGTCAACTATGGCAATTAGTCTGATGAAGGCATCCCTCTGATGAGCTGTTTCTTTATAGGTTTTGGTGCGACTTGTAGGTGCCGATGATCAAATCTACCCCAACACATCGGATGTGATGCAATGGTTAACTGACAGCAATTTGTTAGAAATGATCGTGGATAAATTGAGCCCCTCTGTAAGTTAGAGAGATTTGTGGTTACCTGATTATCTGCTACTTTTCTTTAGTATTCCTTTGATATATGTTCTGGTTGACATTTACAGGCTGTCTAGGTATTCATCTTGCACTAAGAATAACAGTATATGATTGTGCACTCGTGCTTTCGTCGATCGATTCTGTCAATTAAGCCTAGTTATCTTTGCTTATTGGCAGTGCATTTTGCTGGCGATACTGTGTATTTTTATGTTTTAAATGTCAGCGTATTGCTTAGATGGTATATGTTTTATATAGAAGGTATTCATCTTGCACTAAGAATAACAGTATATGATTGTGCACTCGTGCTTTCGTCGATCGATTCTGTCAATTAAGCCTAGTTATCTTTGCCTATTGGCAGTGCATTTTGCTGGCGATACTGTGTATTTTTATGTTTTAAATGTCAGCGTATTGCTTAGACGGCAGTTTAATGACATTCTGCTTCGGGGCAACTGGAGCTGCAATGTGTAGTTGACAGGAATTTCGTATTCCTGCAGCAGTAAACTGAAAGACCAAATTCCTTCCGTTGATGGATCCATGTCTCTTTGACTCCTCTTTGTTGATTTCAGCAGGTTTCATTTTTGACCTAGAAATCTGTTTTTTCCCTAATGTTCATGTCAGACAGGGAACATAGGGACAGAGATAAAGGGGGCTTATCAACTTGTTCTGCCCTACGATTAATAATTTTTGTTTTACATTATCATTTAGAAAACTTCTGTTCCCAAGCTTAGCTCAGATGCAGCTTCCTTCTTTTTATGTTTTTTCTTGGGGGTGTGGGAAGGGAAATGTGAAGCAGTGTAGAATTCAGATATACATGTGTCGATGCTTTTTCTTTTTGAATTTTTAAAAAGACCGAACAAGAATTAACTATCCCTTTAAAGGGGGTGATCTAGCGTTTCTGATGTACTGTTTTATTGTCCAGAGTCCTCCTGAAGTACATGCTAATGCAGCAGAGACCCTATGTGCAATTACCAGAAACACCCCATCACCTCTGGCCACTAAATTATCTAGCCCAAGGTCTGTAGGACTCCAGTTGATACTTCTCTTGAAAGCTCTTTTTTCTTTGGGATTCTTTCCTGATGATGTTAATTTTGATGAATAAGTTGCTCAACTTCCTTTACATGCAGCTTTGTTTCAAGGATATTTTGTCATGCCCTTGAAGATTCACAGTCAAAGTCTGCCCTTGTCCATTCTTTGACTGTCTGCATATCTCTGTTGGATTCAAAAAGATCAATCCCATCATTTATGATGTATTCCTTCCGGAGCCAGCATGTTTATGAGACACCCATGCATGTCAGTCCTGACACTATCGATGCAATGTTGCCTAAACTTGGTAAGTTTCTTTTAGAAAAAAATTTCATATGATTTTGAATTGCTAAATACTTGTTTAGATACTTTTCTACCCTTTAGATCAATTCAAAGTTTTCTGAAAGAGAGTGGGTGGTAGGAGATCATCAAAGCTGTTGCAGAACAGGTCACCAAAAAAAAGGAGAAGGAATCCTTTGCTTCCTAATATAACTGATGTGTTTGCTGCCCCTTGACCCTTATCTTTAAGATGTTTCATAACCGTTCTCATTCTGGAACAGGTGACTTGGTCAAGCTGTTGAATGTGACCTCTGATGAGAAGATTCTGCCTACGACATATGGTGAACTCAGACCACCTCTAGGGAAGCATCGCTTAAAGGTTTGTATTGTATACATTCTTTGAATCGAGTGAGCTGATCTTGTTTTTATATTACAATTTGATGAATTTAGGTTGATTGGTGTTATTTCAGAAGGGTATTATTGCTAGAATTTCCAATAGATGGAATTCCATTATCTGTTAGAGATCAAGTTGGCTCATGTTTGTATTCTGGATGAATTGTAAATAGCTTGATAACCTTTCTTGTTATATTTGGTGGATTTGTTGAAACGTATTTAGCATTTAGTCTGGAGTAGAAGCTCAGAAAGGAGTGTTAGCATGAACATATGTTCAAATTTGCATGCTTCCTTTCACTTCCACTGTTAAATCATTGAGTTGTTTATCTTAGCCGAGTCTCTTTTTCTTTTTATATTTAGTGGTTTGCTCCTTTATTGTAGATTGTGGAATTCATTTCTGTGCTACTGAAAGCTGGCAATGAAGCTGCAGAGAAAGAGT
Source organism: Nicotiana obtusifolia (assembly GCA_002018475.1). Taxonomy (NCBI): domain Eukaryota; kingdom Viridiplantae; phylum Streptophyta; class Magnoliopsida; order Solanales; family Solanaceae; genus Nicotiana; species Nicotiana obtusifolia. Next base: position 189,253 of record MCJB01016979.1, read on the forward strand.
TGATCAGCTCTGGGACGATTGAGAGGGTCCTGGATCTCTTTTTTGAGTAAGATTTTGTGCCTATGCTCATGAATTCTGGGACTCTGAGTGGCTGGTTTTCTCACCAAAAGCCATTGATTTTGTGTTGGTGGCTTTCTTACTACTTCTTTGGTCTGAACAAATTACTTGATTGCTGTACAGGTACCCTTATAACAATGCATTACATCATCATGTGGAGAGTATAATATACTCATGCTTGGACAGCAAAAACAATATCATCGTCGACCATCTTTTTGAAGAGTATAATTTGATTGGGAAGATACTTCAAACGGATAAGCAGGCCACAATTTCTAGTGATGAAAAACAGGTTGATATTTCTAAATAACTGATTTACTTTCTATTAAATTATTAGGTTTTGAAATTGCCTCGTTCTTTTCGAGTTATCGCACCCCATTCTCTCCAAGAATAAAACATGTTAAATGGGAACACTGCAACCTCACTGTATTTAATTGCTTGATATGCTTTAATGGTGTTTTTCAATTGATGCAGCCAACTTTACCTGCTACTGTGAAACAAGCACCCCGAGTCGGTAACATAGGACATATAACACGGATTTCTAACAAACTTGTTCAGTTGGGAAAGAATGACAACCACATCCAAGAACATCTTGAGGTGTGTGAAAGCTTTATACTTTGTTGCTTGATATGCTTTCAACAACAACGAACTGCATATGAGCACATCATCAAAAATTGTTCAGTTAGATTCTGAAAGTTCTCTCTGAGTCAATTGTTTATGTCTCTAAGCAGTGCTCTCTGCACAATTAAAACGAAATTAAGGATGGACGTCGGCAAATAGTTTCTACATACAGTTACCTATCCTCCTGTGCTTCAAAGGGATGTCTTTGATATGAAATTGATCTTAGCTTGTTTTTTAGAACTAGGGAAGAGAGCTTGGCACTGATTTTACTGTGCATTGTAATAAAAACTGTTTGATTGATTTTTAAGCACCACGTTCCTCTTCACAAATATTTGATTAATTACTTTGTTAAACAAAATCATTCGTATGCCTTTGATGTCAATATTTAGTTTGTGGTGTCCCATGTCAATTTTTTACTGCAGTATCTCATTAGATTCCTGTCACTTCTTTTTATTGTTTTTGGCTCATGATATTGGTTGAGCAATAGAAGTTGGTGAAAGGTTCTGCCTCATGCGTTCTATATAATAACTTTTGATGGCATCGGATTTGTGCAACATTTCATCTTCTCACATGTTAATCTGTCTTCTTTATGCCAGAAAAATATGGAATGGAGTGATTGGCAAATTACCGTCTTACAGGAGCGTAATACGATTGAAAATGTCTACCGATGGGCTTGTGGGTACGTTTTGCCTCTTCTTTTTGATTGTGTAACTGATCGCCAATACTATGTCATTTATCATGTTTTTCTGTCAATCAAATATGTGCCAATCCCAAATTAGTTAGGGCTTGGCTATATGGATTCCCTTGGTCCATTCATACACTTCTAGTAACGCGTCTTTTAAGGCAATTAGGAATTCTCTAACTTTAGAGGTTCTTTTCTAATTTCATACTTATCCTATATGGACATACAAGTTCTAACCCCCTGTCTAACACCAGATGCGACTTAACTATAACAACTACAACAGCTGAACCGCTTATAGTGTTAGTACTTTGTTGTCTTTACTAAACCAATCGTTGTTGTGCCATGTCACTTTCAAGTATCTCAACTCTGCTCTCATCTGGTGGAATGATAAAATGGAAAAAGTAAACAGATTTTCAAAATGATTGGAGTAGTAAACAGCGAGGAGTTTTAACAATAAAAGGCGGACTATATTATAAAGATGCTTCAGAGAGAGTAAGGTGTCTTCGTGAGCACCAATCTCTGTCTGTTGGACCTACTTTGATGTATGAACTTTCTAGTATCTGAAGAAAGAGGTCAAAAATGGGGTAGAAAAGATAAGGGGTGGGTGGGAAAGTAGGGAATTAACTGTTGATGCGTTTTTGGTGGACCGCTGTCATGTCCTTTACTGTGATCTAGTAGTGACAAGAAGTGTCACAATTTATTAGATGAAAAGCTTCTAGTGAAATCATTCAATCAGATAGTCAAGGAGAGCTCATCTGAATAGTATAAACATAAATGTCACAATTCGAAGAGAGTGGAGAAGGAGAGGTGGTTAGGTTGAGTTCTCTTTTGGGAGCAAAAGAACTGAGTGTTCCAGCTTATGCCCTTCTTGCCTCTTCTGCTCTAGTGCCCTTGTCAATTCCTACATCAACTACTGGAATAGAGGTCATGACGAATTTTTTAAACATGAGCAGCCGGCCAACTGCATTGCAAGACCGGATGAGGGACAGTGATGAGGAAGATGTGCATGATAGAGATTATGATGTAGCAGCTTTAGCCAATAATCTTAGCCAAGCATTTCGATACACCATATATGACAATGATGATGCTGAAGAGGTAAGGGTTTATCTAATGCATTGTAAATCAGGGTTGCTATCTCTTTTTCTGCTTTTTCAAAATTCTATTTCCCAAACAAATCAGGGTTGCTATCTCAGCCTATTCTTTTTTTTGGGGGAAGGAAGTTTAGAGTGGCGGGGGCGGGTTTGGGTGAGGGAGGGTGTTCTGCAAGCAGAAGAGCAGAAAAGAGGAATACCGCTCTGGAAACTGTGCACATAACCCAATTTTGGGCTTTGGGATGCGATTGGGTTATGGTTACACATTTGTCAATTCATTCATGGTCTTCATCACTTTTTTACAGGGTCATGCAGCTCTTGATCGAGATGATGAGGTAATACTTTTATTCCGTGATTGACTTTACTTCCTTTTGAATGTTTTAAGGGTCACTCACTCTTTTATTGATGTTATCATTAGCCTCTGGCATTCTCACGGTTCTGTGGTCATGCTATATAGGATGTTTACTTTGACGATGAATCCGCTGAAGTTGTGATATCATCCCTCCGATTGGGAGATGACCAGGGGAGGTGAGTTCACAGTTCTGTAGTTTTAAAGGAAAGTTTTGTGCAGGAGTCAATTTACACGTGTTTTCTGCAGCGTCTGTACTATAATTGGGTGTAGGTAATTAAAAATAAAATGGCCCTCCAAACAAAAACCCAAAGAATGTTAAAAGCAAGAAAAAGAAAAAAAAAAGGAGAGAAGATGAGGAGAAAGAAGATTTTTTTGTATTCCTCCGTTCATTTGACCATAGAAAATGCATGCCCTTGTGTTCTGTTGGTTCCTTTGCGTGTGTTAAAAAATGGTAAGTTAGTGATGCGACGAGGTTATAGCATCTGTTCTTTCTATATGGACTTATTATTGTTTGTGTGTGACAGTTTCTTTTTCTTTTCTTCCACTTTGTGCAGCAGTTTATTCACAAACTCAAACTGGTTTGCTTTTCAAGATGATAGACTTGGCAATGCACCTATGAACACCTCACCTACAGAGGCAATGGAAGAGATCAACCTTAATGGAACATCAAATGATGGGAATAGCAATAGTGATGACGAGGTAGTAGTAGGAGAGGAGGACGAATTGGCTGTGAGCAAAAATTCTACAGATGCAACACCCACTTCTACTTCAAATGCTGTTAGTGGATTGGGTGGATCGGATTCTGTCAATGGTGGTAACTTCAGTCAACAAAGCGAGAAAGCAGGTGTGTCAGATGACATGGGTTTCTTCCGCTTTGAGACATCAGACAATGATGACCCCTTTGGAGACAGGCCTATGCCTGAATGGGCAGCGTGGGGGGATGCATCAGATTTTCAAGTTGGTAGATCCTCTGTGAACCCATTTGAAGATCCTAGTAACTCTAGTGGCCATCTGGCCGATTCAGGGGAAGCAACAACTCCCTTGGTAAGTTCCACTTCTGGTGGTAGTGGAGAATCTCTTCCAAATGGCGTCTCAACATCTCCGGATTCTAGCAAAACTTCAACTGGATCTGATTCTAGTCAGAAAGCAGCTGCTGTTCCTTATTTGTTTGAAGAGGATGTTGAATTTGTTGGCGTAGAATTAGAGGGTACTGAAAAGGCAATGGAACATGCTCTTAAGGAGGGGATTGTTGGGGAGGCTGCTCCTTTGAAAAGGAGCACTGTTCCTAAGAATCCTGAAAAGGAGAGTACAGATGATGGTGGGGCAGGAATAAAGGAATACAATGATGCAAACTACTGGAGAGTTGACCAAGAAGTTGCAGTACTGGAGTAACTGTATGCGGAAATCCGTTGATCTTCATTTGAACCTGGGATTCAGCGCTGATTGCTTGGATTCCCATTTTTAGTTGGTGAGGTTATGCAGCCAGTTGTGTACAGTGGACTTGTTCTCTGATTGGGATCAAACAATAGGCTAATATAATGGTTGTAACTTATTATTTACTGTTACGCTTCTTGATGTTTATTGTTCAGCTTCTTGTTCTCACAGTTATCAAATTTTTGATCTCTTCTCCCCATACATTCGGAATATTGTATCTGGTGTAAAATCTGGATAAAGTAGTTCCAGTTTAAGGCAGGCTTAAGGGCTGCAGTGTTGGAATAATCTGGCTTCATATCTTCGTTTTGTTAAATTATGGATACAGTTGGCTTTGTTATATGTTATTCTGAGTGCATTTGATATCCAACGAAAGCCAATAGTTGCTGAATTCCATATTGGGGATCGAACAGTTGTTTCATTTTTCTCGAATTTGGTCTTCCAAAGTGCCTGTTCCTCTCATCACAAGAAGTGCTTATTCCATTTGGAGATGCTACTTGCTTGCTTCTTATTCGAATGACTGGTCCAGTTGTCAGAGATTGGAATCTGTAAGTACCAAACTAAACTTCCATTTTTTGATTATGGGTTTCTTGAGGTTCAGTGTCTGCAGCTTTATTGCAAGTCTTCTACAGAATATCACATCCTGCATGCCAGCGACTGAAGCACACTTCTTTTACTGCAGGAAGTGTCCTTCAGCTTCTTGGCGAAAACATGAATGCTTTTATGCTTTTCTTGTTTGGAGTGATTGGCATAGCAAATGCCTTGATGATAGCAAATGAGGAGGGTATGCCGAATTTGTTGGTCTGCCTTGATGTAATTTTCAGCACAAGTCATTGTGCTTTTCGAGGAAATACTGTGTAGTCTCGTGTTCGTTTTTTGAGTCATATCTGGATAATGCGCCTGGCAACAGTGATAGAGATGATGACGAAGATTCAATTTATCCTTTATTGCTACGTTGTTTGAGATGAGGGTCCATCAGATGAACTTGTTCCTATTGACAGACTCAGTGTTGGGCAAACTGACTTAATATTACAGTTGCATTTACTTCAGATGATGGCATTATGAGTCGGAGATTTTTCTTTTTTTAAGAACTATTCATGGCAGCGTGAATGTAGAGTTTCCATTTGCGTCAAAGGAATAGTAATAGAAAATATGTAGACCTTGGCACTCGTAGTAAATCTTTGAAGAAAGTGCTGATTGGGTTTTGCAAGACGCACCAGTAAGGGAAATGAAAACATGTAGGCTTTAATTGTGGCTAAGGAAAATGGTCAAAAATATCTTACTACTGTCGAAAATTGTTTAAAGTTATCCTTCGTCCTACTAATAGAGCAAAAATATTCCTACCGTTTTACTATTGGAGAAATATACCCCGGGTTAATGGAAAGGTCACGTATCTGCATGGGCTTTATAAATCCTATTACTAAAGAACTCTAAAATCTTCCAATCCACCTCCATAAACTATTGATCTTGGATTTCTTGGCATTATCCTTTCAAATAATTCATTGCTACTGTCACTCTCATTATTTCTACTCTCAATTGGTCTTGAAGCTAACCTCTTTCTTCTCCACATGTTGCCGAATTCTAATTGTTGCACACTTACACCTTTCCTTCCTCGTAATGTTAATTTCCTTGCAATTAAATTCTCGTGCTGAATTTTTGTTGCTTTCTTCTTCTTATTGTAATCTGGTTTATTTTTGAATTTTTGGATAAATAGTGAGAAAGAAACCCACTTTCTTCATCCATCACCACTTTAAAAAGTTAATATAATAACCAGATCTTAAAATCCTATTCATTTACCATTCTCTCGGCTATTACACAAAAAGTGACAAAGAGCTGTGAGACGGACACAAAAAAGACTGAATTCTCATTTCTATAGAAAGATCAAGATAAAACTGAAGTCTCATTGTTGATCTATGCCTGTAACAGCACATAAATTATAGGTTTAATTTGTTCTTTTTCTGTTTTCTTTACTGGAACCCCAATTTTTGGATTTAATTTTGTCTTTAACATGAATCTCTCTCACTTTAAACTTCATCCCACACAAAAGGAATTAGAGAGGGAAAAAAAAAGGTTATCTGAGCTCTGGTTGAATGGCAATAACTTGAGGAATTCCAGATACATTGTATATTGTAAATTTGTGGGTCTAAGTGATAAAAAATATAAACAGGTTATTTCTTTTACTCTTATGGAGATTAACCTTTCTTTTCTTGGGTTTATCAATGTGGGTGTGCGGAAGAGATTGACCTTCATTTCTTTAGTTCTTCAAAGTGCATTTGCATATAAGAGGCTCCAATGAAGGAGATGAACTGATGCAGTAAGGACCAAAAAGTAAGGTTGAGACTTTAAAGTGGTTGAATAAGGGTTTAATGTTTTAGGGTGGGTACCGGGTGTTGGGTCGGGTCAGTATAAAATAAATCCGGATGGAGGAGATAGCTTAAATTGCTGCCACATGGCCCTTCCATTAACTTTGGGGTATATTTACACAATAGTAAGACGGTAGAGGTATTTTTGCTCGATTAGTATAACGGAGGATAGCTCTAAATAATTTTTGACAGTAGACAAGTATTTTTGACCCTTTTCCATTGTGCCTATTATCTCTACCTCATCCCCAAAAAGAAGATTAAAAACGTTAAAAATAAAAAGAAGAAAAACGAGAAGGAACTTTAGGATGGAAGAAGCATTTGATAAGGGTGAGGGAAAAATTCGTTCACAAGGAGTATCTTGCATTCCCACTGTTTGTGTTACCTACTCATTTCTTTGAATTATCATATAGGTTTTTTTAATTTTCCTCCTAGTGCAAACATGAGAGATAAGAGTAGAACGGATCAGAATTTAGATTCTTACATTATGTGCATCAGTGTATTTGGAAAGCAAGAGATATCTGCCCGCAAATAGGCACATGAGCTATTTTTTGCGGGTGGTGTAGCTAGCTACTTCTCGTCATTTGCAGCATCCAATGTGGATATACGCTATCCCAGTTTAAAAACAAAGAAGGAAAAAGGGATTAAATTTACCCGTGTATCATCCAAAACTGAGCATTTTGACTTATGTTAAACTTTTTATCCAATATTACCTCCGGTGCTAGGAAAAAAAGTCTCGTTTTTGTCCTTGATCCCTAACGAAATAATAACTTGAAGGTAACTTTAAAATATTGTCAAAAGTTAAGGGGTAAGCTTGGACCTTCTTTGTCAAAAAACTTTGGACACATGAAGTCTATTCATTTCTCACTAGAGCTTGTTAATGATAAGGACAGATACTAGATTATTTGTTAATGGCAAACATATGTACCTCTCAAGAATTCATTCAGAAGCGTCTATTCATCATAATTCAATAAGGCCAATATTCTTTCTTTTGCTTAAGTCTAGTAAGTAGTCACTCCGGTGGCGATAGAGATCTTAGTAATCATAACTTAAACTATTATGATAGGCGATGCATTTGATTAACAAATACAGAGTGATTTCAGTCAAATAAGCCATTTGGAGGACAATACAAATATTATGGAATGAGTCCTATGGGCAGCTTGATGGCCTGAGTGGATGATACGGGCTATATCACATTAGTGAAAAAGAATTTGGAAGACAAAATATAATAAATTCTTGGAAAATGGTGCATATTATTGAAATGAGCCAAAAATCATTTACAACAAGTGGATTGCATTTAAATTCAAATAATTCTTTTTATTAACTCTAAAACTTAAACAAGAGAATCCTTGGATAACTTCTTCGTTTCATGATTTTCCTTATCCTGATAACCATCCTTCCCTGCTAGAAGTGGTGTAGCAATATCTTTTTCTTTAACCTGAGATGATGACAAAAATTAAATATTACTAGGAATAAAGTCCAACCACTAGAAAATGATTCCAGTTATATACACTGGTAATGGAAACACTATTGCATTATCTGTGCCTTTTAACTTACAGCCAAAAGATTGTCTTATTTTTAGTAGGTTACAAATGTAAGTTTTTATGAACGGTTACATGTAATTATAAGACATTTAGTTTTTTTTGGTACTGTCAGTGTTTAGAAGTTAAACTCCTAAATAAAGGGAATTCTTACTTGAGGTGCAGAATGATCTCCGGGCTGTTTCTTTTTGGTTTCATGTGTGCAAAAATAGGAATACAATACCATTCCAACAATGGCTACTAGTATACCAAGGATGTTTCTTGATGTGAAGGGATCATGCAGCAGTGTATAACCAAATCCTAGAACAAGGCATGTTTTTAAGTGACCTAACACTTGGTATGTAACTGGTGATGTCTTCCCAATCACCAAAAATGTGCTGAAATTCACTGACACAGCAATCAGGCATGACAGCAATATGAACCCCTGCATTTTTGCAAATTCAATTCATTATCCATTTGCTCATTCTAAAATATCTCTATTAAAACTAGCCAAAGATTCTATGTTTAAAGATTCCTAAACCTAACTGAAAAATATTCTAACTGATGGAAACTGATAGTATAATTTTCCAGCGAAGTATGGTCACTTGTATAAAATGTATTTGACCTATATACATAATATAATTTTCCGATGACGGGTGTTCGACTGACCATCCTTAGCCTGCTGTAACTTCGCCCCTTATTATAGTAACAAATAATTTGTAGAAACATACATGCACAAGAAAAAAAAGGGGATTAGGATTTTTGCTTACCAACACAACATTAGAGTATTTGTAGGCAAAAACATTCTTTTTGGTAAGGAATTGATCCACCAAAGGCCCTGTCACAAATAGAATAGCTGCTTGGAAAGGGGCTGACTGGTACAACAGCTGTGTAGATGAGATGTTGAGCCTCTTCTGAATTGTGTTGGTAAGCTGATTTGGAGGGTCAAGTCAAAGCATGAAATAACCATTGAAAATTATTTGGACTCAAATATAATCACATCATTTATCAAAGAAAATAATGAAATAACTTTCATAATCTTTCTTATGACATAATAATTGGATGATAAGTATAAGTTATATCACTAACAATGTAGAAAGTTTACACCAACAGTGTAGTTTAACTTGCTATATCATACCATTTATTCTACTTTTCAGGTTATATAAGATAATGTTTGTTATAAAGAGTTGTGTTTTATTGCACGTAACATAATATGCTGCTATAAAAATATTATACTGTCGGTGTACATAATATAAATTCTGGGACGAGTACGTAATGAAAGGATACAATTTGTCCAACACAAGTTGTAACAATGGCTAGTAGAGAGAGGACTGTGCCAACAAAATTGAGCTGAAGATCAGTAATGGAGGCAATGCCAACTCCAAGTAGCAAAATTAACAGAGAGAGCTTGATATTCCGGCTGAAAAAAAAGTAACAAAATAATAATTTCTTAGAGATCTTGTGAGACTAGTCCTTTTTTAGTTTTAGGAAAATATGAAATTTCGAAGTAACCTGAATTGCTTCTTCAAGAAAATGGTTTCTAAAAGTACAGTGAAAGGTATAATTGCTAACTTTGTCATCTGAAAAAACAACACAAAAGACAGTGTTAGCACATTTCTTTCCCTAAACACCTTTAGGGATTGGAAAAACTTTTGGTCAGTAAAAACTTATAATGATGAGTGAACCAGACCAAAATTTGACTTTTAGAAACTAGTTTTTTCTTCTGCGTTAATAGCTATTTTTTTTGTAGTGAGGGGTAATTTCGGGATTAAGAAAATTATAAGGGATAAGAATGTAATATCTTTGGCCAAAGCAATATGGCTTTTAAGCCAATTTTTTTAAAGGAGATTTAACCTTTTTTTAAGCCCTTTTTTTGGTTGCCAAATACTTCTACAAGTTAAAAAGTACTTAAAATAAATCAGCTTTTAAGCCCGTCCAAACAGGCTCATGTTTAAATTATCTTGAAATAATAAAATATTTTTCAATTTTATTTAAATAAAATAAAAAACTTAATTATTATCTTTAATAATAAATATTTGTAATTATTTATCTACTTATATAATATTAACTATTAAGCAAATCTCTTCATGTTCTTATTTGTAACTTGACATATAAAAAGCATTTTCTAAAAAGCTTAGTCAAATACAAATTATTATTTAAAAATACTTTTCAAATTGATTGGCCAAATATAAACTGCTTTTCTCCAAAAATATTTTTTTGAAAAATATTTCTCAAAATAAGCTGATTTTTCCAAGTGAGAAGTGTATTTTAATTACCTGGTAAAAGCCAATAGAATTAAAACCGAGGCTAAGATTGAGAAAGCCAATGGAAACGCCATTTAAGATACCAAAGAGCATCACAGTCTTCATGTCAATAGGTTTGTTCTCAAAGAAATTGAATCTAAGTGCCACATGAAGTGTAACAAATGTCACCATCAGATGCCAACTTGTCAATGTTGTTGCTGGAAGTAAACAAAAAAAGAAAAAAGAAAATAGAATTTTATAATACTATCACGTTATCTCAAAAATAATTAATTACAGGCTCGTCCATAAAAAATGAGATTAATAATTTAAAAATTATAGAAAATTCTCTGTTCTACAAATAAAATACCCTAATAATATAGAAAAGATTCACACTTTCAAATGTGAACATACAAGTTAATCCTCCCCCAAACACCCCACCTCAAAAATAAAAATAAAAATTGCACACTAGTAAAGGACACAAATTGATCTACTTTCCCCCCCTCAATAATTGTATGTTTAGCCTAGACAATTTTATGATTCCGACTATAATTATTATAATTGATAAGAATATTGATTTTGATAGATAATAAGTAACTAAACTCTAATATAACTAGGAAATCAACTTAATGAAAAGGAATCTATTTTATTCATAAATTAATATTTCTTTTTACATATGCATGCACACCAAACACATGGTTAACTAACAGTAGATGTAATGCTATTAAGAGTTTGGTGGCAATAAACAAATACTTTATAATGATAATAAGCCGTATTCTACCAGCTGGTGGTGGAGGTACCATCAAAAATTGCGATGGAATGAATTGGTCTTATGTTTGAGTTCTTAATTCAAAAAGATATTCTCTTTTAATGGGCCTTACGCAACGAAAACTCAATTTAATGCAATTGAAAAACAAAAACACTAGAGGAAGATAGTGGTTACCAAATGGAAAACCAAGATTGCTCATCAAAGCTTTGTTGCAGATAACAATGGAGACTGAGGATGCCACTGACAGAAATAATGCTCCCACCACACCCAGCTGCAAGTTTGTCTTCTCACCCATCTTTGTCAAATCAAAACAACACCCGAAACAAATAAAATCAGCTAGCTAAAAATGTCTAGATCATTTCGGCAGAAACAAAAATTACTAGGAGACTTTTTTATCCGTCAAAGTCAATCGCAGAACCACAAGCACGGAAGGCCATGTAATTGATTCGTTATACTGCAAAAATAGGATAAAAATATCTATTTTCGTACGAATAAAATCTTTTGAATCACCTTAACGTAAGAGAAGTACCCGTGCAAATCTCAAATGTGATATTTTCATAAATTTTGAATTATTTTATTAATTAGAATTTCTAGTTTTGTCCCTGGTTTAATTTTGATGGTCAGAGTTAACGATACTTATACTGGTATTAGGTTCTTTTGGAATTGTTGGATGAACCAAACTATCAAATGGAGGCATAGTGACACAAGATAGGAATTGACGAAAAGAAAGTGCTTGTGTATCAAGACTATAATGTATCTTTGCATATTGTCACGGATTACCTCAATATCAAATCAAAGGAGATGATTATGATGAGAGTTTACCTTTAAATATGATTATTTAACTTGAAAACCGGAGGAATCCTAACAAATTCATGTAAAACACAAAATAAAATCAATATAACAAAAAGAAACTTGTAAGAAAATGTATGTACCTCTAGAAAATGGAAATAGTCGTGGCTATACCAATGAATTTTAGGCTCCTACAGCTCCAAGAAGTCAATTTCAAGAAATTAATTTGAAGGGGGTTATGGAGCTTGAAGAGTTGAACATGAGTCTTTCTTTTGTTGGGGGTGGGATGAAGAGAAGGAAACTCAATGACTTGTTCGACAATGTAGAACAAAGAATTGAAGATATCTTTTATTTACACTTCTAGGGTGAGTGGTTGGGGGCTAACCAAGTTAATTAACAATTAAAGTTCGCACTGGGAGTATATAAATTTTATATATCATTAAATTAGGTTAATCTATAATAACAAGTACTTGCTTTTTATGCTGAGTCTAATATGATAACATGAAAAATAGAAAGATCAGTTGTAACTGATTAGGCTTAATAATAATGCAGACCCTGTGCTTATAGTATGAGATCAATGATTTATATAAATTATAAATTAAAAATAGAAATATCAGTTGTAATTTCTATGCTGAGAGTATATAAATTAAAAAAAGTTTCTTGCTCTGCAACCTAACCACTATATTGTATTGATAGCGTAAAAATTATACCAGTAGTGTATAAAACTTACATCCTAATTATTAGCTGTATTTGGTTTCTAGGTCAAGCGGTTGATGATCATTTTCCACAGAGGAAGCTAACGGCAATTGTAAGCAAAACCATTTGACTGACTTTAGGTTGACAAATATTCCCTAATTAGACCTAAAAATTTGAAGCAATCATATTAACAATAAAGCAAGAAACTTTTTTTAATTGAATATCCTCATAATTAATCCCCACGCGTTTGTTTTTCCCTATTCAGTGTTTTAACTAATTCTATGTACTTGAGTTTCAAAAGCTGAAACTAGATATTCCCATAACGACGCATGGTTTTGTTTACGTTCATTATAACGTAACCTAATGAATCAAATACTGGTTTTAATTGGTTGAAAAATAGACTAAAATGATACTAGTGTTTTTCCTTTTTCTTATGAACACTAGAAAGATATTAACAACATATTGCTGGTTCACCTAATGGGGAGATAAAGAAAAGTAGTATTTGTCTTGATAGAGAAGGGAGAAAGGTGAAGTGAACATTTGTTAATGTGACAATGTACCTGCAGCCAGAACTAACACAACCGTTGGCACCCACAACAAGACCAATGTGTTCGGTGACAAAATAAAACTTCAATTTTACTCCAAAAATGCATCTAATATAAAACTGGAAAAATGGTGTCTGAAAAGCTTATATTAAGAATTCTTGATCTATGCATGTATTTTCTCAACTGTCCTTTTGGTCTTTCATTCAAATACAAATACAGTGCATGATAGTGCTAATTAGAAAATCTTGAAGATCTTTCCGACTTGAGAAATTAAGATTCTAAGTTTATGAACATAGTGATTTCCTTTTTATTTCTCAAGAAATACAAAAAAAGAAGAAGAATAACTTTAATATTCTCTGATAATAAAGGTATGCATCACCCAAGCTGAGCTTTTCAACTGTATCTACGTCAAGTGTATTCAGATGATAATGGAAGTAGCTAGTTATAAGAGTATTGTATAGAGTATTTACATATATTAAAAGAGTTTTATAGCCTGTTTGGCCAAGCTTTTTTTTTGGGCCAAAAGTGTTTTTTTTTTTTTGACCAAAAGTGCTTCTGGCCAAAAGTTGAGTTGTTTGGCCAAGCTTTTAGATGGAAAAAAGTGCTTTTGAGGAGAAGCAGAAGCAGTTTTTGAGAAGCAGAAAAAAGTAGTTTCTCTCCCTGAGTAGCACTTTTGAGAAAAATACACTTAGAAACAGTTTTCAAAAGCTTGACTAAATACTAATTACTGCTCAAAAGTGCTTTTTAAATTAATTAGCCAAATACAAACTGCTTCTCACCAAAAATACTTTTTTGAAAAATACTTTTGAGAAAAACACTTCTCAAAATAAGCTGATTATAGAAGTTTGGCCAAACAGGCTATTGCTTATATATTCGCCGACTATGTAAAGAATTTATTCACCATTAGATTACTAATCACGCCCAACTATGCATATTAAAAGGACTATGGGTAAACGGGATCTACCCCTAAGGTTGACATTTGTTGACTTTTTGGGAATTGATTAAAGATTGAAGCTTTATTGTTTGGAATTGATTTCTATAGCTTTGATTGATGTTATTGAATGTTATTTGGATAGATTCGAGCCTGTTAGAGGCGATTTCTAATGGAAAGACGATTTTGGAAGGTTGGTTTGGGTTGATTTCTAATTTTGTTATAAGGAAAAAACCTTTAGTATATGACCTTATTTATTTAATTGGAATGTGTTGGAAGTGACATATATACGAGGTGATGAGTGTATATACGGTGCTATGTATGAATTATGACCGTATTAGACTTTCAGCTTCTATCATGCTTGTTTGGATTGTGTGCTTTCTATGATTCATGTCTTAATCATTGTATGACTACGTGAACTTCTTGAACCATGCTAGAGATCATGAGTAGGTTTGATTTCCCGTTTGAGCATGATGCTCGTTACATGCACCTTAACATGCTATTTTTCTAAATATAATCCATGAGTATGTGATTTAATATTTATTGTTAGTATATATGTGGTCTTGAATATTCTTCATGTGCGATGAACTGGAGTGATAGCACGTGACTTATCCATGTAGTTGTTATGATTGTGGCATGTGAGTTGTCCGTACAGCATGTGGATAAGGATCTATCCTCTTAGGGTCGTCCTCTCATGTTTCTCCTTGATGACGTACACGCAGATTAAAACACTAGCAGTGTTGGCTTTTGCGTATCTTCTCTATATGCAAACACCTTGGATGTATACATAAATTTCATTGCATATCTCCTCTATATGCTAGCTTCAGAATGTATAATTGCCTCTTTATGCATATCTCTCTATATGCTGCTTTGATTGAATAATTGATTCATAGTACATATCTTCTCTATATGCCAATATGTTCCATATAGCCCAACCTGGCATGATTTTAAGAAAAAAGATCATGTTTTTTGCATCAACCTAGGTTGACTTAACATACTTGGTATATTAAGTCTGACAGTATGACCATGCCGAAGTCCAAAGGGGTCTGCAATCCTAAAAGGATGCCATCATAACTTATTTGTATTTTGAGGAATAATCGTGCCTAAATATTGATGTCATGACCCAAAATTCCATCAATTCGTGATGACCCCTAACCCAACTGGTAGTTAAACCAACCAACATGGGATACAACTACAACGAGAAATCATCAATAAATAATAAATAAGAATGCGAAAAATCAATACAACTATCTCAAGGTCTGGTAGTACAAGTCATGAGCCACCACGATTAAGATTTACAATGCTAGTATAAAGAAAATACAACATCTATTTAAAATTTACTAAACAGAAATATGGGTCCTAAACTACCATGAACAAGTGGTAGCTTGTATCCGGGATGCTGGTACGTCTTC
Source organism: Nicotiana obtusifolia (assembly GCA_002018475.1). Taxonomy (NCBI): domain Eukaryota; kingdom Viridiplantae; phylum Streptophyta; class Magnoliopsida; order Solanales; family Solanaceae; genus Nicotiana; species Nicotiana obtusifolia. The sequence goes on from MCJB01016979.1 coordinate 204,746, forward strand.
AATGCTAGGCTTCAACCTCCACTGCAACTCAGCTCCCCAGAATCTTCACGCAAGATGGAGCAGTGTAGTATGAATACAATTGACCCCATGTACTCAGTAAGTATCTTGACTAACCTCAGTGAAGTAGTGATAAGGTTCTTAAGTCAAAAAGATACTCACTTAATATAACATGTGCAACTCAATAACATGTATAATACAGAGAAGTATCCAAAGAGACAATCACAAAATAACATATATCAATAAATAAGTTGTGCAACTAGTTAAGGTATTAAACAAGCTTTTCCAATTAAACAAATCAAATAAATACGATTTTCACCAACTCCGCACACCAAAGAGACATGCACCAAGAAGTGTGTGCTCAAATACTCATACATGAATGTAGAATTTCTGTACATAATAATGACCCACTACCATATTCATTTATAAGTACCATGTTTACGAACCTTTACATGGGTCCAACATATTAATGTATAATGCTAATTCTCTTTTTACATCAATACGACACCCTCTAAGTGTCTAACAACTCATTAACAAGTCTCATACATATGTAAAATGCATCAACTAGCATATGTAGATCATATGCATGGATAAAGCTTGTAAAATGCATGAATATGCACAAAGGATCACTTGATTGGCCGAACTTTCACTTTTATGCTCAATAGCTTATTACATAGGATCCCACATCGCGATCAACCAGAAACACGCTTGTTTCTCACAACCAGTGTGTACGCCATCAAGAGAGAAATATGAGAGGATGAATCTAGGGTGATGGATCCAAATTTACACGCCGCACAGTATAAAACTTGTGCCATAACAATAACAATATCATCATAACTACATGACAAAAACCTCATGCTATTTCCAAGTAAATCCACTTAATATTCACGAACTGCGTGTACACTATCAAGAGAGAAACACGAGAGGGCCACCCTAGAGGGATAGATATATATCCACATAGTGCATGACTGAAGCCTTATGAACTGCACGACAACAACCTCATGCTACAATAATATCAATATCACCATAATTGCACAACAAAGATATCGTGCCATATCATTAAGAATATCACAATCATTGAACGATATAGACCTCGTGCCAAATCAATAACAGTATCACAATATCTGCACAACAGAAACCTCGTGCCATAATCTCAATTTGTATATGAGAACCATATGCAGGAAGTACACATATGAATAAGGTGTATGCCTATATGTACGTATGACCATGGATCCGACATATAATATATTATCCAAATAATCACCATGCCCGAATAAGCATCAAAATCTATTTCATAGTCTATAATGTGGGTAAGGAAACACAAGTAGTCAATTTAAGGCATAACACAAGAATAACAAGAATATGTGTGTTCATAATATACATGTGACTACGTCAAAAGCAAGTATAACAATGATCTCAAGAATAGCTCATCATGATCAAAATACGGTACGATTAGCCTAAACATTAACTCTAGCATGGTTTATCATGCTCATGTAGTCAATCAATTGAGTAAAATATAAAATAAATAGAATCTACACCGAGCATGAAGATCCATGGTACATGTACATGCACTCTTCACCTCATATATACATAACCCCCCCATGTAGCAAACAATATTAATTATTAGGAAAAATTCCCTTAACCAAAGCTAAGCAAGACACTTACCTCATTTGGCTAGTCCAAAGCTCCAAAATTTCCTTTCCTTGATAAATCACCTCCAACCAGCTCGAATCTAATCAAACATCATCCAAGTAAGTCAACCAATGCAAGAGAAATTGATCCCAATCCATAAAGTTTCGATCTTTCAAGAATTCCCAAAAAGTCAACGAAAGTTTACCCGGGCCCGTGTGCCCAAAATCCAAAACCAATATCAAAATACGATGACCCATAACCTCTCCCGTCCAAATATATAATTAATCTCCAAAATCTAGTCCAAATTGGTACTCAAATCCGCAAAATACACTCTCTTTAAATGTAGGCAAATATCCAAAATTTTTCCTGTAAATTCCAGGTATTGGTTATTTATAATTTATGTAGATTCTTGAATTAACACAAAAAATGAGTAAAAATCACTTACCCCAATGTCTTGTATGAAAATTTCTGTAATGACCCGGCCGGTCGTTTTGAGTAGTTTATCCTTGATTCCCCTATTTGATATTTTGCATATGTTTATTTGTGGTTATGCGCTTACCAGGGTGATTGGTTTGGTTTTGGGTGAGTTTTGGATTGATTTAGGACACTTAGTCCCTTGGTTGGAGGCCATAGTTGTAAGAGTTGACTGGAGTTTGAATTTTGTGTAGACGACTCCAGAATGGTGTTTTGATGGATCCAATAGTGTAACGACCCGACCGATCGCTTTGAGCATTTGCATTCAGTTTGGTAGTTTGAGGCCATGTGTAGCTTCGTAAGGTGTATTATGACTTGTATGTATCTTCGGCTTTGATTTTCGAGTGGTTCGGGATTGATTTAAAAGGAAGATTCTCACTTGAGAAGCTTGAAGTTGAACTAATTGACCAAGTTTGACTTTTATGTATTTTACCTTGTATCGGAGTTTTGATAGTTCTGGTAGGTCCGGATGGTGATTTTGGACTAGGGCGTATTCCCAGATTTGCATTTGGATATTCCTACAAGGTTTTGGCTCTAATTGGCGAAAAATGGCAATTTGAAGTTTTGAAAAATTCACAAGTTTGATCGGGAGTTGACTTTGATATTGTCAGGTTTGGATTGTTATTCTGGAAGTTGGAATATGTTCGTTATGTTATTTGGAACTTGTGTGAAAAATTTGAAGTCATTTCGAATTGATTTGATGTGGTTCGACACGAGTTTTGAAAGTTTAAAGTTCAATAGTTCATTAAGTTTGATTTGGGGTGCAATTCATGATTTTGAGTTCATTTTGTGTGAGCTGAGACCTCAAGTAGGTTCCTATTGTGTTTTGGGACTCGTTGGTATGTTCAGACAGGGTCCCGAGGGACTCGGGTGCGTTTCAGATTGATTTTGAACCATTTCGGAGGTTGATTGAATTGCTGGTTTTTTGGTGCTCCAGGTGTTCTTCGTGACTGCTGTGTGTATGTATGAGCTGGGTGTTTTTACTCTACGCTTTCATGGCAGGAGCAGTGCATTCCTGGAGGTTTTAGTGGCTAGCTCATCGCGTTAGCGAAGTTGAGGCGCATTTGCGATGCATGGATGATTAGTTCTTCGCTGTCACATAAGGACGTCGCGACCGCGATGCTTGGCAAGCTTGGCTGACATTTGTTCTACGCATTTGCGAGGTTCGTTCCGTGAACGCAAAGGCTTATTCGAGGCGGTGTGGTTTTTCTTATACGCGATCGTGATGCATATGATTGTTCAGTGATTATAAAGTACTCTATTTCGTACCTTGAACTCATTTGATCATATTTTGAGTTATAGAACTCGGATTTGGGAGATTTTGGAGAGGATTTTCAACACGTGGATTAGGGTAAGTATTTTTTACTCAGATTTGATTATATTATATGATTCCATCTTTAATTTTGGCAGTTAATTTGATGAATTTAAAAGAGAAATTGGGGGGTTTGTCTAAGGAATGACGCTTCTACTGTATCGATTTGTCTTGTTTGAGGAAGTGTCTTGCTAGATTTATTGAAGGAATTTTTCATACTAAATGATATTGTTTGCTATATGCGGGGGTGATACATATACGAGGTGACGAGCGTATATGCATGCGCCAAGGTTTTCCATGCTCGGGAGGGGGAAATTATATGCTTTCTTCGTGCTTTGATGAACATGGTGATTCTTTGACTTATGCTTTATTTAATCCTGTGACAAATAAACTCAATTAACTTTGTAAGAAATCATGTTATAACATATGACATATTAAAAAAGATTTAATTAGTTGTTTTTGGACTGTTTACATATTAATTGACCGTAGTTTCATGAACACCCATTTATACCTGTTATTGTCTTGCTACTTGAGTTTCTTTATCCGTAATATGTGTAAGTATTGGGGCCTTAGGGAAATGTTTGGCACGAGGACTATTTCTGTGCGGTTTATATAATGTTTTGCAAGATGAGTATCTCCGTGCGATTTGATACGAAATTGGTTTGTTGGTTATTACCGTCCGAAAGGAAACGGAGTTGGATTTCTGTTATGATTACTCATTCGTAAGTACTTACATGTCCTTTACTTTGGTTTCTATTAATATTTTCTATTTTGTATGGTACTTTTTGTTTGCGTTCCTTACGTATTTACCTCAATGATCTCCCTTTGGCCTGTTATAGTTATAGCTATGTCTTTACCTTATCTGTTACTGTTATACCTATAATTTCACTTGATTTACTTTTGCTACATGTCCTCTTCGAATTCGTGCCTTTACTTTTTATTAGCCCATACCTGTTACATGCCTCTAATCTTCACATGATTTACTTGTTAGATGCCTCAACCTGCTACATGTCTTCACTTACTACATGTCTTCACTTATCATATGCCCCTACTCACCATATGCTTTTACTTGTTAAATGTCTTCACTACATGCTTCTACATGCTACAGGGTTTCATTTATATTGAAAGCCTTCTTTTGATATATGTTCTTACTTGAAATACATCTTTACTCGTTTCATATTCTACTTTCCTTTGCTTAATTGGATTAGGTGACTTTTAGATTGATTGTGTGTTTTGCGTTTTGTGGAAGCCTTGTCTTTATGTGTGGGAGGCTAGCTCTGTGGTGCTGTGTTGCTCATCTTATCTTGTTGAGTTTGTATTCCTAGTTGACTTCCGAGTGTTAGTTTTTTTGATATTACACTGCACATTTCTTGTGCTCGGTTGTTGTAGAATAGTTACATATAGATTTATATATATATATATATATATGTATATGTGGATCGGGTTGTGCGCCACAATGGAAAAGATATTATGATATATGGGATCGGGTTGCATGCCGCAATAAAATTTATACTATATATTGTGGATCGGGTTACTTGCCACAACGATATTGATATGATATATGAGATCGGGTTGCACGCTACAATGGTATTGATATGATATATGGGATCGGGTTGCACGCTGTAATGGTATTAATACTACATATTGTGAATTGAGTTGCACGCCTCAACGGAGAGGACAATTTATATATATAATTGTGGATCAGGTTGCGCGTCGCAACAGAGAAGACATTTTCTTTATATATATAAATACATTTGTAGATCGGGTCGCACGCCGCGACGGAGGAGATTAATTATAGTTATTCTTGCCTTTTTTAATCATATTATGTTGTGAGACTGAGACGGGACGACATTCTTGGGCCCTTTGTTATTTGTGTTCTCGTTTTATCTACTACGTGGTTATTTGTACATATCGCTCTTTTTGTTTATAATCAGCACAAGTAAAATATTGAGTGAATATCTTTTGACTTAAAATCTCGCCACTACTTCACCGAGGTTAATCAAGATACTTTTAAAGTACATGGGGTTGGTTGTACTTATGCTACACTTCTGCACCTTGAGTACAAATCTTAGAGCTGATGTTGCTATGTATGGCGGGAGCTGGCATTGAAGATGTACCAGCGTTCCAGTTATAGCTGCCACTTGTCCCTGGTAGCTTTAGATTTGCAGCTCTGTTTATGTATATTTCGAACAGACGATGTATTTATTTCATACCAACGTTGTAAATTCTAAGTCTTAGAAGCTCATGATTTGTATTACCAATCCTTGGGATTTTGTATAGAAGTTCAGTTATTGTACCAATTGACTCCTATATTTCTTATTTGAGTTGTGTTGACTGTCATTTGGCTTACCTAGTGGGTTGAGTTAGGTGCCATCACGACTAGCCAGATTTTGGGTTAGTGACAAATAGCTTCGTATGATAATTTTGGACTTAAGCGTATGTCCGGATGTAAATAGTGAGATACATAGCTTATTTTGTCTTGAATTGGCGAAAGTTAGAAAGTTGAAGGTTTGGGAGGTTGATATGTTTGACCGAGGGTTTACTTTATTAATATCGGGCTCAGATTGTGATTTCGGGAGTTAGTATAGGTCTGTTATGTCATTTGTAACTTTCATGCAAAATTTGAGGTCATTCGAAGTTATTAAGGCTTATTCAGCGCAAGCTTTGAATTTGGAAAGATTCATTAGTTTATTAGGCTTTAATTAGGGTACAATTCGTAGTTTTGATATTGTTTGGTGTCATTTAAGGCCTTGAGTAGGTTCATGTTGTGTTTGGGATGGGTTGGTATGTTTGGACAGGTTCCTGGGTTCCTCGGGTGTGTTTGAGGTTGAGTTCGGACCAATTGGAGACTTGGAGGATGGCTGAAGTTTGCTGAGGTATGGTGTTTTTGCACCTGTGATGTTTGGGCCGCAGGTGTGGCACCGCAGAAACGGCTAGTTGGCTACAGATGTGGTAGTTGGCTAAGGGAATTGGGTCTGCAAGTGCGGACAAGGACGCGTAGGTGCGCAATTACAAAAGCGAAAATATTCCGTAAAAGCGAATTTCAGGCTGTTGGGGACGGACCGCAGGTGTGGTGATTTGTCCGCAGAAGCGTAAGCATAGATGCGCATTTTGGGTCCGCAAAAGCCGACGTTTTGGACTTAGTGGAAGGCCACATTTGTGATGCTTTTTTCGTAGATACGGGGTCACAAATACAACTGTTTGTTTGCAAATGCGGAATTCACTGGGCAGAAATAGCTTAGACGAGGGTTTTATTTTGTTTTCCACATTTTGAGTCAGAAACTCGATTTTGGGCGATTTTGGAAGAAATTTTCACGATGTAGATCGGGATAAGTATTTTTGACTTGGATTGGTCCATTATTCATGATTCCATCTTTATTTTTATCATTTAATTGATGATTTGAATTGGAGAAATTGAGGATTTTTGTATAAACTTCTCTAAACCATAAATTGAGGATTTGAAGGTCAATTTGAGATCGAAATTGGATGATTTTGGTATGGTTGGACTCATATCGGAATGGGTGTTCGGAATTTATGAGTTTGTCAGGTTTCGAGGTTCGGGCCCGGGATTGACTTTTTGAGTTGACTTTTTTTTATTTTCATTAAATATTGAATTTTTATTATACGAAATTGCTTCCTATGACTTTTATTTATGATATCAAGTTATTTTGGCTAGATTCGAGCCGTCCAGAGTTCGATTTTCCCGAGAAGGGCTTATTAGTGGATTGATTTAGCTTGTTTAAGGTAAGTATCTCGCCTAGCTTTGTGTGAGGGAACTAACCCTTTGGATTGGGTTGATTGTACTATTTGAATTATGTGGGAGACGTGTGCATGAGGTGACGAATGTGTACATGGGCTTATATGTGAAAAATTGACCGGTTTAGACTCTTAGGTTACTTATAAACATTTAATTGAAGTTATTACTATTTGTTCTATCTTTCGTTGTCAAGTTTATTCTTGCATGCTTTACTTGAAGCTGTTATTACATGTTCTAGTTTCCATTTTCAAGATTTTTCTTATATGCATTTGTTAGTAGTTGATGTTACATGCTATTCTTTTCATTGTTGAGTTATTCTCATGCATTTAGTCGCATTTTCTATTTCATGCTTTCTCTTTATTTGTTAAGCTTATGTTATGAATTAGAATTGGAAGATGCCATTTCATGAAAATACTTTCGTTGTTGAGTTATTGAAGTTGTAGTTGTTGAAAGCTATTAATACGGTTGTGATTGAAATTGTTGGTTATTGAGATACCTTTCCCTGTTGGGTTATTTCTTGTTCAAATTGTTGTTATTGAGATTTTTATACACATTGTGGTTGAGTCGTGGGCTATGTGTTGTGATAACTTTTTTATTGTTGATTTTGGCAATGTTGTGGCATATGGGCACGTGTGGTGCAAGTTGATTATTCTGTTGTGATATTGATGCGCATGCAATGGTATAAGGGTAGGGGTTGATGAGCATGCGGTGAGATAAGGTGAGATTTATAAGCGTGTTGCTAGTAAAGGAACTACTTGAAGCCACAGGATGAGATAAGGGTCTAAAGCGTGTGTAGCTATTTCGGGAAAAATATGTTTAAAATAAATGCATGGCTCACGCGAAGACATAAGGAAGATTGTGATTGTGACTTGTGAAATGTGAATATGAGGTGTGGTACCTCGCTTGTGATTCTTGTTGTACATTCTATGTTGAAAAGGCTTATTGCTTTGAACAATTATTGTCTTTCTTTCATTCGTTTTACTTGTAGTTTGACTGTATTTGATTACTTGTTGTTCTTATTATATGTTAATTCTTTGTTGTCCTTTATTGCCTTAATTTATATTGTTAGCCTTATATCATCGTACTGTTTTGTTGTCATTTATTTCCTTGCTTTCTGTTATTAGATTATATTAATATCATGTTCAGCTTTCTATGTCTAGTAGGTGTCTTGACTTGGCCTCGTCACTACTCTACTGAGTTTAGGCTTGATACTTACTGGGTACCGTTATATGTACTCATGCTATGCTTCTGCACATTTTTGTGTAGATCCAGGTACTTCTGATCGCGCCGAACGCTAGTGATTTGACCTAGATATTTCGGAGACTTCAAGGTAGAACTGCTTGACGCTTGTAGGCCTCAGAGTCATCTTCTGTTATTGCCTTTTTCTACAGTTTATCTCCATATCAAACAGTGTTGTATTTAGAAATTACTAGTGTATAAACTTTAGAGCTTATGACTCAATTTTACCGATTTCGGGGATTTTTATTTCACTGTTGTTCCATTTTGGGTTAATTGTGATATTTTATCAGTTTAATTTATATCTTTGTTGTTATTTATACTAAATTCTCAATGTGTATTAGGCTTACCTAGTCTTAGAGACTAGGTGCCATCACGACACCCTGAGGTAGGAATTTAGGGTCGTGACAAGTTGGTATCAGAGATCTAGGTTCATAGGTGCTACGAGTCATAAGCAAGTTTAGTAGTGTCTTGCAGATCGGTACGGAGACGTCTGTACTTAACTTCGAGAGGCTACAAAACTATTAGGAAAAATTTCACCTCTTTGATTCCTTATTGTGCGAATTTGTTGATTTCAAAATCTGAGCCTTTGTCTTTCTATTCTATCACAGAAGGTCAGGACACACACTGTAAGATCATATGACCAGACACCCGTGTCCCCTGCTAGAGCCACGAGAGGCCGGGAAGGGCACGTGCTTCAGCCAGAGCACCTGCCCGAGTAGCGACCAAGGAGCCACCAGTAGCTCCGGTTGGGTGAAACGCACCTGAGGTGCCTGTTGTTACCCCTGGACTTCAGGAGACCCTAGTGCATGAGCATGTTCAGTACTTTAGCTCAGGTTGGATTGATCCCCGTTGCACTAGCTACATCTCAGGCTGGGGGAGGAGCTTTCCCGCGGCCCATACTCTAGAGCAACAGGTCCAGGTTGATAAGGTTCCAGGAGTTATGCTAGCACAATACGTTATTCCGATTCAGCCTATGGTCAGGGCAGAGACATCTGAGGAGGAGTAGAGGTGACTTGAGAGGTTCAAGAAGTATATACTGTGGTATCAGAGCCAACCCATCCTTTCGGAGGAAGGAACAGTTTACCAAATATGTCTGAGTCATTTCCATCATCGTCTTCCTTAGCAAAAATGAATATGTCTCGCTGTCACGAGCAGCGTATAGGTGGTGGCAGGTTTACGAGGAGGGTAGGCTAGCTGATGCAGCCCCACTCACTTGGGCTCAGTTTTTGAATATGTTTTTGAGAAAGTTTGTTCCCCAAACTCTTTGGGAGGCATGGTGCACAGAGGTAGAGCAGCTGCGTTTGGGGGACTATGACAGTGTCGGAGTATGCCATCAGGTTCAATGAGTTGTCCTGACATGCACTTGCCTTGGTTTCTACAGCTAGAGAGCGAGTCCTCAGATTTATCGAGGGGCTAAGTTATGGTCTTAGATTCAGCATGGCTCAAGAGTTAGAGACAGATACTCCGTTTGAGCAAGTTGTAGAGATTGCTCGAAAGATAGAGCATATGCGGGGCCAGGAGAGGGAGGATAGGGAGGCCAAGAGGCCTCAATATTTTGGAGGATTCAGTGGTTCCCGCGCTCCAGTTTCAGCTCGTCATGGCAGAGGTTATGTGAGTCGGCCAGTTTATTTTGTTCTTCTAGCTACTCGTAGTGCTCTAGCTGTTCCGAGGTCTCAGATCGCCCATTATGCACAACCACTTTTGAGCGCACCTCCTGCACGGGGTGCCTTCAGCGGTTAGTCTAATCGACCATGCCAGAGTCAGTTTGACCAGCCACACCCACAGAGAGCTTGTTTCGAGTGTGGTGATACCAGGAATATAGTGAGGGACTGTCCAAGACTTAGTAGGGGTGTGCCTCTACAGACTACACAAGCTCTACGAATACCGCAGAGTCCACAAGCAATGGTTGCTATTCTAGTTACCGCTCTACCTGCACCACTAGCTAGGGGTGGAGGTCAGGCGGGTAAAGGTTGCCCTAGAGGGGAGGCCAGGCTTGTTTCTATTCTTTTCCTAGTAATATGGAGGCGGTCACATCATAAGCTGTCATCACAAGTGTTGTTCTGGTATGTCATAAAGATTCATCAGTTTGATTTGATCCCAGCTCCACTTATTTGTATGTGTCACCTTTTTTTGCTCCATATTTGGATATATCTTGTGATATTTTGAGCCTGTATATGTGTCTACTCCTGTGGGAGATTCTATTATTGTAAACTATGTTATTGGTCGTGTTTGGTCACTCAGCGATTTTGTGACCAGAGTTGATCTTGTATGGTGGATTTTGATGTGATCTTGGGCATGGATTGGTTGTCACCCTATCATGCTATTCTGTATAGTCACGCCACTACCGTGATATTGGCTCTGCTAGGGTTGCCGCGATTGGAGTGGAGAGGTATATTGGATTATATTCCTAATAGGGTAGTGTCATTTCTAAAGGCACATGGAATGGTTGAGAAGGGGTGTGAAGCATATCTATCCTTTGTGAGGATGTTAGTTATGATACTTCTACCGTTGAGTCAGTTCTGCTAGTGAGAAATTTCCCAGATGTGTTTCCAATGGACATAACGGGCGTGCCGCCTGATAGGGATATCGATTTTGGTATTGACCTGGTGCCGGGCACTCAGCCCATTTCTATTCCACCATATAGTATGGCACCTGGAGTTGAAGGAATTAATGGAACAACTTTAGGAATTTCTTGATAAGGGTTTTATTTGGCCGACTGTCTCACCTTAAGGTGCTCTAGTCCTATTTATGAAGAAGAAAGACGACTCTATGAGGATGTGTATTGATTATAGGTAGCTGGACAAGGTTACAGTCAAGAACAAGTTCCCACTATCGCGTATTGATGATATGTTCGACCAGCTTCAGGGTTCTCAGGTATTCTCGAAGATTGATTTAAGATTGTGGTACCATCAGTTGAAGATTCGGGATTCAGATATTCCGAAGACTGCTTTCAGGGCTCGCTATGGTCATTATGATTTTATGGTGATGTCATTTGGGCTGACCAACTCCCCAACAACATTTATGCACTTGATGAACAATGTGCTCCAGCCATATCTTGATTCTTTCGTCATCATGTTCATTGATGACATATTGGTGTATTCTCGCTGCCGAGAGAATCATGAGAAGCACTTGAGGATCGTGCTCTAGACCTTGAGGGAGAAGAAGTTGTATGCAAAATTCTCCAAGCGTTAGTTTTGGCTTGATTCAGTGGCTTTTTTGGGTCATGTAGTGTTGAGTGAGGGGATTAAGGTGGATCCGAAGAAGGTGGAAGCAGTTCAGAGTTGTCCCAGACCGTCTTCTGCTACTGAGATCCAGAGTTTTCTAGGCTTGGCTAGTTATTATTGCCGTTTTGTGGAGGGTTTTTCATCCATCACAACTTCTTTGATCAGATTGACTCAGAAGGGTGCTCTATTCAGGTGGTCTGATGAGTGTGAGAGATCTTTCAGAAGCTCAAGACTGCCTGGAACATAGCTCTAGTTTTAGTTTTGCCTTTAGTATCGGGTTCATATACAATTTATTGTAATACTTAGCCGATTGGAAGTAGAGTGATTGTTTATGCTTCACGTCAGTTAGAGCCGCATGACACCTCAATTTGTCCACTAGTCTGAGGATGGTAGGCGGTCGCAACCTTGTGTTTGACCTCGTATTTCGCTAAGAGATTATCCGACAACTTGTTACAGAAATAGGTGCCCCCATGACTTATCATCACTCTCGGAGTGTCGAACCTTGTAAAGATGTGCTTTTTTCACAAAGGTAGCCACAACCTTGGCATCATTGGTAGGAAGAACATTGGCCTCCACCTACTTCGACACATAGTCAACGGCCACCAAAATGTACTTGCACCCATTGGACTAGGGAAACGGACCCATGAAATCAATTCCCCACTCATCAAAAATTTCAACTTCCATACTGCTATGCAATAGCATCTCATGCCTTTACATAATCGTTCCTATTCTCTGGCATCTATCACACTTCCTCACGAACTCATGGGCATCTTTAAACAACCTAGCCTAATAAAAACCCGATTGAAACACACCTTGGCTGCCGTTTTGTCACCCCCATGGTGACCACCATAGGGCGACGCCTGATAGTCATGTAAAATGTCATTTATCTAGACTCGGGCACACATCTTCTCATCAACCGATCAGCACATGATTTTAACAGAAATGGCTCATCCCACAAATATGATCTCACATCCCGCAAGAACTTTTTAGCATGAGTTTCAAGGTCAGGTGGCATTTCTCCACTAGCTAGATCATTCACAAAATCCGCATGCCATGGCACCTCCCCAATAGTAACGTCCAACAATTGCTCATCCGTGAAGGTTTCCTTGATGACATCTTCCTCAGCTACATGATTCTGAGTTTCTAACCTGGACAAGTAATTGGCCACTTGATTCTCTGTTCCTTTATGGTCTTGGATCTTCAAGTCAAATTCTTTCAAGAGAAGAACCCAACGAATCAGCCTCAGCTTGGTGTCTCCCTTTCAAACAAATACTTGATAGCTGAGTGATCTATGTAGATGATGACTTTGGTTCCCACTAGATAGGACCCGAACTTGTCAAACGCCCACACTACTGCAAGTAACTCTTTTTAGTAACAATGTAATTCATCTGGGCTGGGTTCAGAGTTTTACTCGCGTAATAAATAGAGTGAAAACTTTCTTTCTTTCCTTTGCCCCAAAATATCTTCTATTGCGACGTCGCTCACATCACACATTAATTCAAAAGGTTGACTCCAGTTCGGGGTAATGATAATTGGTGCAGTCATCAACCTTTTCTTCATCTCCTCAAATGCTTTCAGACAAGCATCATCAAATTTTAAGGGGGTATCTTTCTCAAGAAGCCTGCACAAAGGAGAGGAAAGTTTTTAAAAATCTTTAATGAAATGACAATAAAAACCTGCATAGCCCAAGGAACTGCGAATGAACTTAACGGGTGTTGGTGGGTGCAGTTTTTCAATCGCTTCCACCTTTGCCTTGTCCACCTGCAGACCATTTTTGGACACCTTGTGCCCCAAGACTATACCTTCTTGTACCATGAAATGGTATTTCTCCCAGTTTAGCACTAAGTTTGTCTCTTCACCACCTAGCAAGCACTTAATCAAGGTTCATTAAACAATTATCAAAAGAATATCCAAGCTCAGAAAAATCATCCAGGAATACCTCTACAAATCTTTCACCCATGTCAGTATAAATAGCCATCATACACCTTTGAAAAGTCATAGGTGCATTACAGAGACCAAAGGGCATTCTCTTGAACGCATATGTGCCATAGGGGCACGTAAATGTGGTTTTCTCTTGGTCTGCTGGGGCAATCACAATCAGATTATACCCTGAATAGCCATCTAGGAAACAATAGTATTCCTGTCTAGCTATTCTATCAAGTATTTGGTCAATAAAGGTAGGGGAAAATGGTCATTGCGAGTGGCATTATTTAATTTTCTATAATCTATGCAAATTCTCCACCAGTCACAGTTCTTGTGGGAATCAAATCATTGTGTTCATTAACCACTACAGTCATCCCTCTCTTCTTAGGTACACATTGGACCGGGCTTACCCATTTACTATCGAAGATTGGGAATACGATACCTGCATCAAGACATTTAATCACTTCTTTTCTTACCACCTCTTTTAGGAGGCATTGGTGCTCTACACTTAGCTTGTTTCCTTCCTTCATGAGAATTTTATGCATGTAGAAGGCCAAAAAAAATGCCTCAAATGTCAGACATCGTCCACCCAATTGCTCCCTTGTGCTCATGCAATACTCTTAATAGCTTTTTTTCCTGCAATTTAGACGAGTCAGAGAAAACAATAACAAGAAAAGTGTCAGAACCACCCAAATACGCATAATGAAGGTGAGGGGACAAGGGTTTAAGTTCTAATTCTAGAGCCTCTTCAGTCGACGGGTTTGGTGGAGGCCCACTCGGCCTATTTAGGGTCTCAAAGGGGTAAATCCCTACATGTATAGACATGATGTATCTAGTATATGCATCATCTCCTCAACCTCGTCATCAATCTCCAAAATATCGAACGACATGAGTGCTTTCTCCAGAGAATCGTCTAATACACGCTCGAACCTATAAGCTGCTCATCCACCTCCACAACAGTTGTCATAGAGAGCTCCTCATAATGGCATGGGAGTTGAATCGCGTTATAGACATTGAAAACTGCTTCCTCATTATCAACTCTCGTAATCTTTTTTCCCTCTCACTTTAATAATTGCATCACCTATTGCCAAGAGAGGTCGTCCTAATATGATCGGAACTTGTTCATTAGCCTCATAATCTAAGATAATAAAGTCCGCTAGGAAGATGAATTTCTCAATTTGCAGCAACACATCTTCAATCACTCCTTCAGGGTAAGCAACAGATCTATCAACTAATTGCAACATTAAAATAGTTGGTCTTGGAGCTCCCAGACCCAACTGCTTCAACAAGGACAAGGGCATCAAATTTTATGCTCGCCCCTAAATCACAAAGAGCACGACCTATATCAACATTACCAATACGCACATAGATGGTGAAGCTTCCAGGATCCTTAAGCTTTTGGGGAAGGTTGTTTTGGACCCTCAAAGTGCACTCCTCAATAAGTGCGACTATCTCAAATTCAGTCAATATCCTCTTGTGAGCCACTATATCTTTGATGTACTTAGCATATTTTGAAATTTCACGAAGTACATCAACTAATGAAATATTTAATTGATCCGGGCTCTACATAGAGAGAAATTTGTTAAAGATGCGATAATCATTCTTTTTCTGCAACCTTTGGGGAAATAGTGGTGGTGGCCTTGCAGCACCCACTGGCTCTGAACTTGCATAATCTTTCTTTGACTCATATGTTGCTTTAGGAATCAACTCCCCTTCAGGTTCAGGCTTATCTTTTTCTCTTCTTTGGTACTTCTTCTAATTCCCTTCTAATTCTAGGTGTGACTGTATTAACTTGAGGATTCGTCTCTATATCAATGTCAAGTATTTTGATTTGCCGCTAATTGCACAACTTGTCTCTCAAGATTTCTAAAATCGATCCTGAATTGCTGATTGTCAAGCAGTAACTTCTTCAACAGGTCATTCATATTCTCCTTTACTTTTTGGGGTGACTTCTGAGGTTGACTATAATTTCCTTGGGGTTTATAATGATTTTGAGCCGTCTGATTCCCACCCCAAGAGAAGTTAGGGTGATTCTTCCAATTTGGGTTGTATGTGTTCCTATATTATGCATACTGATTTATCAAACCTCTACTTTGTTGCCCTACATAATAGATGGATTCAAGATTGGTGGGACATATGTCCCTCGTGTGACCTTCACCACATAACTCGCAGCAGTCGACATCTGATGCACATCTTGCATCTGTTGTACGTAGTGCATTGTCATTTTGTTCGTCTAATTTGCTTATTTTTCTATGTCATGAGAAATCATCGAGACAACTACACTTACTGCCTTCTATGTAAGTGCTCTTCATGATTCCCCATCTCCTTGCCAATTATTATAATTAGCAAGGAAATTGTTTAGCAGGATTTGGATTTCACTATACGGCCTTGCCGTGAAACATTCCCCACAAGCTAAGTCAAGATCTTTGATGTCTCGTCCAACCCATCAAAAAAGGTGTGACCCAACACCTCATCAATCTGACAATGATGTGGGCTCTGAGTAGCTTCTTGTATCTTTTCCAAGCTTGATGAAGAGTCTCACCATCTCATTGTTGGAACCCAAGAATCTGGCTCCTCAGCGACTTTGTCTTCTTAGTGGGAAAAAACTTGATTAAGAACTTTCGTGCCATATCATCCCAGGTGTGGATTGAGTGTGCGAGCTTCTTCTGTAGCCATTCTTTGTCTTCCCCTAGTACTGAAAAGGGAAACAATATCAGTCTAACGTAGTCTTGAAAACGTTTGGATAATTATAAGTATTTGTAATTTCTAGAAAGTTCTAAATGTGCCGCTGCGGATCTTCATGAGATAGACTCACATACTTCCCTGTGGACTGAATGAGCTGTACCATGTACTTTTTGAGGTCAAAGTGTCCCATGATATCAGGCTTCACAATAGCCTGAGTCATATTAGCAAGATTAGGCCTTACGGCCTCTATCACTGGTCGCTCTGTATTACCTGTCATCTCTAATGATTGTGGTTGAACTACCATGTCCAACTCTCCTTCTGTTCTAGTTCTAGCTTCGGCTTCCCTCCTTAACCTACGAGGTGTTCGTTCTATTTTAGGATCAAGAGGAAGGAGGTTGTTCACGCTTCTACTCCTCCGCATTTAAGAGAAGAGCCTGCGTTAACACAAATAAACAAACTAAAATTTAAAACTTGAAAAAATAACAAATAAAAGCTTAATCCAGACAAGTAGCTAATTTCTAAGTCCCCGACAATGGTGCCAAAAAATTATTGGTTCCCCAAGTACACACAAGTATACGTGGCCGTCAAGTAATAAAGTGACTCGAAAGTCGGATGTCGAACCCGCAAAGACTTAGAGTAATTCTTAATTGAGCAAACTAAGATCAATTTACTGTCCAAGATAATAAAAAATGTTTTTTTTATTAATCTACTATTGCGCAAATTATATAAGCAATCAACTAAATTAACAATAACTCAGAAGTTTGTTGTGGGATTTTACTCAGAGGAGATGAAGATTCCAGCGTTGTGGGCGGTTTATCAATCCTATTAAGTTCAATAATCACACTTGTTAATCAATCCTATTAATTTCAAAAATCACACTTGTTAATTCAGATCATCCATGGTCGCTAATTGACCGGATCGTTTATATGAATATCATGTTCCCACAATACTACTCACCTATCCACAAAATATCAATTCTATATTCCTATGGTATTGAGTCTATCATGAACGAATATAATACGACATTCAACTAAGCAAGAATGTTAGGTATATTCCTAATCCTAACTTCTAAATCATTCCCGAGCCACGGGTTTAGGAACAAGTTCTCTTTTAGTCTACTCTAATCTAAACACGGCTTTTCCAAGCATAGCATAGATAGTAGAGTGAATTGGTTTCACAAGTTAAAACTAAAATTAAAGAAACAACCACAAGGTGATAATTCGAATTAACAAATATGTAATAAATAAACATTAATAATTATTTCAACCACAAGCCTAGAAACTAGAGTGCTTAGCCACTCATGTTCGTAGTGACAATTTTCCAAGTATTTTGCAAAAAAAAAATTACAAAGAAAAGATGAAGGGATGAAGAACTCGATGATTTTCTCCCAAAAGTTGTTCCATGTGATGTTCTCGCCTCCAAATAATGTCAAACCCCTCAAAAATATGATTAGAACCCCTTTAATACATGTTGGGGACATGTAAGGTTGAAATCACCAAGTCCCAGCCGAATTAGGACGAAATCCGCCCTTGAGTGTCACGCTTTGCGCCTGGCGCGAAGCTGAACAGAGAATACTTTAGCCTGATGTCAACGGTGTTTTAGTTGGCACGTGGCGCGAACTTGGGTACCAAACTTTTTCCACTTTTGTGCTCTACTGCCATTGGAGTCTCGAGAGCTCAGATGAGTTTCAAACATATTTTGGAAGGTTTTGGACTGAAAATGAAAAATCTGGTGTCGCATTTGTGAACACCAGGTTCGCAATAACGAGCTTAGTAGGGGGCCTCAGGTATCGCAATTGCGATACCTTGCTCGCAATTGCGAAGAAGCTCAGGTAGAGGGGTAGTTCACATGTACGACAAAACAATCCCATTTGCGATAAAGACAGGCTTCGCAAATGCGAAGCTAGAGTCGCAATTGCGACCTCCTCATAGGACTGACAGTGGTCGCATTTGCAAGGAATATTTTGCAATTTCGACATCTGCAGCTGATCAAAGGGGCAGGAAGTCGGGTTTTCATCTCATATTCCCTCATTTTAGAACCCTAGATTCAGTAGGAGGCGATTTTCATCTACAAACTTTGGGTATGTGATTCTTATCTATTTCCAACTATATTCCATTAATATATCTTAGATTTTAACTTCAAAATCATGTGAATCAAAGTGAAACTCTGTCAAGTCTTTGAAAAATAAGAATTTGAGGTTTGAGAGTTGATTTGGACTCGAATTTTGAAACTAATCACATATATGAACTCGTTGGATTTTGTGTAGTCGGAATCTACCATTGGACCCGGGTTTTGACCGGGCGAGGCTCAGGTTGACTTTTGTTGACTTTTGGAAAAAGTGTAAAGATCATAGCTTTATCTATTGTAATTGATTTCCCTTGCATTGTTTGATAATATTAAGTCGATTTTGGTTAGATTTGAGCCGTTTGGAGGCGAATTTTAGGGAAAAAACTATATCGAAGGGTTGAATTGGCCTAGTTGAGGTAAGTATCTTCCCTATCTTTGTGCGGGGGAAGTACCCCTTAGGATTTGAGATTGATTGTGTCATTGCGCTATGTGAAAGCCGTGTACGCAAGGTGACGAGTGGGTACACGGGTTGTATGTGGAATTTGACCAGTTTAGGCTACTTGGACTCTTTCCACGCTCTAATTGAATTATCATATGATGATATAAATCTCATAGTCAAATTTAATCTTACTTGTGTTAGTCTATCCTTACATGCCTTAAATGACTTTGATAACACTTGTTCTACATCCTACTTGATATTTTACCGATATGGTTTAGTTAAACTTGTTGTTTCTATTGTTGCATGTTATCTCTTCCATTGTTGATTTACCACTATTTGATGTTATTGTTACATGTTATCTTTTTCATTGTTGATTATCATTATTTGAAGTTATTGTTACACGTTTTCTCTTCCCTTGTGAGTTATTCTTGTTTAATATCGTGGTTACGCATTATCTTTCTCATTGTTGGGTTATTGGTGTTGAAGTTGTGAAAGCCATTATTATGTTGAGGCGAAGTTGTTATAAATTGAGATATCCTTTTTGCTGAGAAATTTACATTCATTGTTATTGTTGATATTCTTGTACACATTGTGGTTGAGCCATGGGCTATTGTTGTGGAAACACTGACATTGTTGATTATTGGCAAGTTGTGACAAATGGGCACTTGTGGTGTGAGTTGTTATTGTGATATGATATTAATGTGCATGCGTCGGTATAAGGATAGGGGTTAGTGTGCATGAGATAGCATAAGGTGGGACTTCTGTGCGTGTTGCTTGTAAGGAAATTACGTGAAACCATTCGGCGTCATAGGGTGGGCTAAAGTGCGTGTAACTATTTAAATGTAAGGCTCACACGGCGGTATAAGGAAGAATTGTGATTGAAATTGATAAATATGAATACGAGGCGGTATCTCGGTTGTGATTCTTGTTATATACGAGGCGGTGCATCGGTTGTAATTCTTATTGTACACGAAGCAGTACCTTGTTGTGATTCATGTTGTTTATCTCATGATGCAAAGGGTTGTTGGTGGGAGCACCTCTGTTTTTTGTTCTTACTTGT
The DNA here is from genome assembly GCA_002018475.1 of Nicotiana obtusifolia. Lineage (NCBI taxonomy): Eukaryota > Viridiplantae > Streptophyta > Magnoliopsida > Solanales > Solanaceae > Nicotiana > Nicotiana obtusifolia. The sequence continues at coordinate 224,555 of MCJB01016979.1, forward strand.
TCCATCAGTTATTGTCTACGGTCGCAAGACCGAAACTCAAAGGAATTGACGGAGGCCTGCACAAGCGGTGGAGCTTGTGGTTTAATTCGATACAACGCGCAAAACCTTATCAGCCCTTGACATATGAACAAGAAAACCTATCCGTATATGAACATTGTGGTTCTTTTCAATTGATTCCATTATGTTATCTCTATGCTTGCAATCGTTTCATTAATCTATGTTATTAACTTGCTTCATATTGCTTATTTCTCCACTTTCCATTACTTCTTGTCATTACGTTTCATTCTATGTGTTATATCCTAGTAGGTGTCTTGACCTTGCCTCGTCACTACTTTATCGAGGTTAGGCTTGATATTTACTGGGTATCGTTGTGGTGTACTCATACTACGCTTCTGCACATCTTTTTGTGTAGATCCAGGTACGTCTGCTTATGCCGAACATTGATGATCGACTGTTAGCTGCTTGCATAGATTTCAAGGTATACTGGCTCGGCGTCTGCAGGCCTCGGAGTCACCTTCCTTTATATTTACTTCTTGTTGTATTTTTATTTAGACAGTGATGTAGTACACATTCTAGTTTACTCTGTAGAGCTTATGACTCAGTTCCACCGGTTTTGGGAAGTGTGTTGTTGAGATTCTATTTTGGAAGATTATATAAGTTTATTAGTCTTACTTTAGTATTTCTATTAATTATTTCTGTCAAGTTATTGTTAAACGTTAGAGACTAGGTGCCATCACAACATCCTACGGAAGGAGATTGGGGTTGTGATAAGTTGGTATCAGAGCTCTAGGTTCATAGTTGTTATGAGTCATAAGTAGGTTTAGTAGAATCTTGCAGATCGGTATGGAGAGATCTGTACTTATCTTCGAGAGGCTACGGAACTGTTACAAAAACTTCACTTCCTTGATTCCTTATCGTGCAAATTGGTTGACTTCGAAAACTAAGTCTTTGACTTTCTATTCTCTCACAGATGGTGAGGATACGGACTGTCCCTGCTAGAGCTGCGAGAGGCCAGGGCCAGGGCAGAGGCTGAGAAGGGCACGTGGTGCAGCTAGAGCACCTGCCCGAGCTGCGAAAGAGGAGCCACCAATAACTCTAGTTAGGGGGCAGTCAACTAAGGCGCCTGTTGCCACCCCTGCACTTCAGGAGACCCTCGCGCAGTTCTTGAGCATGTTTGGTACTCTAGCTTTGGCAGGGTTTATTCCACTTGCACCTGCCACATCTCAGGCCAGGGGAGGAGCTCAGATTCCCGCAGCCCGTACTCCAGAGCAGCATCATCTGAGGAGGAGCAACTTAGACTTGAGAGGTTCAAGAAATATCACCCTCTTACTTTTAGTGGTTTGGATTATTAGGATGCACATGGTTTTCTAGAGGAGTGCCACCGTATTCTCCTCACCATGGGTATTGTGGAGACGAGCGAGGTTGCTTTCACTACATTCCAGCTATTAGGAGCAACGTATCAGTAGTGGCGGGTTTATGAGGAGGGTAGCCCAGCCGATGCAACTTCACTTACATGGACTCAATTTTCAGAGCTGTTCTTGAGAGAGTTTGTTCCTCAGGCCCTTCGGAATGCATGATGCTCGGAGTTTGAGCAGCTATGCCAGGGTACTATGATAGTGTTAGAGTATGCTGTTTGATTTTGTGATTTGTCTAGACATGCAACTGCCTTGGTTTCTACAGTCAAAGAGCGAGTCCGTCGATTTATCGATGGGCTCAACTATGGTATTAGATTCAGCATGGCTTGAGAGTTGGAGATAGATACCCCATATCAGAAGGTGGTAGAGATTGCACAGAGGTTGGAGGGTATGTAGGGCCGTGAGATAGAGGATAGGGAGGCCGCCTCGAGGTATGGGAGGATTTAATGGTGGCGAAACTGTAGCTACAACCCGTCATGATAAAGGCTATGTGAGCCATCCAGTTCACTCAGCACTTCCAGCTTTTAGTGCTCTGCTAATTCCAAGATCTTAGGTTGCACACTTTGCTCAGCCACTTTCTAGTGCACCTCCTGCACGAGGTGCCTCCAGCGGTCAGTCAAGCCAACTAGGTCCGAGCCAGTCCTAGCAGCCACGCCCACCAAGAGCTTGCTTTGAGTGTGGTGATACCCTTCATATGGTTAGATATTGCCACAGACTCAGGAGGGATGCACTTCCACAGACTACTCAGGCTCCACGGATTCTGTCAGGTCCACTGACTTTCCTGGCCATGGTTGCTGCCCCAGTTGCCACTCCACCCGCACAACAACCTAGGGGTGGGGGGCGTGCGGGTAGAGGTCATCCCAGTGGGGGAGGCCAGGCAAGATTCTATGTTTTTTTCGGTAGGACGGAGGCAGTTGCTTCAGACGCAGTTATTACATGTATGGTTCTGATTTTCCATAGAGATGCATCAGTCTTATTTGATCTGGGATCCACTTATTCATATGTATCCTCTTACTTTGCTCCGTATTTGGGTATATCTCGCGATTCTTTAAGTTCTCCTGCTTATGTGTCCATGCATGTGGGGGATTCTATTATTGTGGACCATGTGTATCAGTCGTGTTTAATTTTTATTGGTGGTTTTTAGATCGGAGTTGATCTATTGTTACATAGTATGATAGACTTTGATGTTATCTTGGGAATGGACTGGTTGTCGCCCTATCATGCTATTCTGGATTGTCACACCAAGACAGTGACATTGGCCATGCCAGGGTTGCCACAGTTAGAGTGGAGGGGTGCATTGGATTATGTTCCTAGTAGGGTTGTGTCATTTCTAAAGGCTCAACGGATGGTTGAGAAGGGGTGAAATGCTTATCTACCTTTTATGAGAGATGTCAGTGCTGATACTATTGCCGTTGAGTCAGTTCCGGTAGTGAGAGACTTCCAAATGTATTTTTAGCAGATTTTTAGGGTATGCTACCCGATAGGGATATCGATTGTGGTATTGAATTATTGTTAAAAACTCAGCCTATTTCTATTCCACCATATCGTATGGCCCTAGCGGAGTTGAAGGAGCAGTTGCAAGAGTTGCTTGATAAAGGTTTCTTTCAGCCTAGTGTGTCGCCGTGGGGTGCTATAGTCTTGTTTGTGAAGAAGAAGGATGGTTTTATGCGCATGTGTATTGATTATCGGCAGTTGAACAAGGTTACAATGAGGAATAGGTATCCATTGTCGTGCATATATGACTTATTTGATTAGCTACAGGGTGCTTGAGTGTTCTCAAAGGTTGATTTGCGTTTAGGTTACTATCAGCTAGAGATTCGTGATCCGAATATTCTGAAGACTGCCTTTAGGACTCATTATGGTCACTACGAGTTTCTTGTGATGTCATTTGGGATGACCAATGCCCCAACAACATTTATGCACCTGATGAACATCATATTCTAGCCATATCTTGATTAATTCATCATTGTATTTATGACAACATCTTGGTATACTCCCGCCGTCGGGAAGATCATGAGCAGCATCTGAGGATCGTGCTCCAGACTTTAAGGGAAAAGAAATTGTATGCAAAGTTCTCAAAGTGTGAATTTTGGCTTGATTTGGTGGTGTTTTTAGGTCATGTGCAGTCAAGTGAGGGGATGAATTGAGATCCGGAGTTTCCTTGGTTTGGCAGGTATTATTGCCGTTTCGTAGAGGGTTTCTCATCTATTCCTGCACCTATGAGCAGATTAACCCAGAAGGGTGCTCCTTTTAGATGGTCCGAGGAGTGTGAGGCGAGCTTTCAGAAGCTCAAGATTGCTTTGACTATAGCCCCAATGTTGGTGTTGTCTAAGGGTTTGGGGTCTTACACTATGTATTCTGACACGTCCCGTGTTGGCCTTGGCACGATGTTAATGCAAGATGGTGGGTGATTGCCTACGCGTCTTGGCAGTTGAAGACCCATGAGAAGAATTATCCGGTCCACGACTTGGGTGTTCATGCCTTGAACATTTGGCAGCACTATTTGTGCGGTGTCCCTTGTGAGGTCTTTACCGACCACTAGAGTCTACAACATTTGTTCAAATAGAAAGATCACAACTTGCGGCAGCGGAGAGAGTTAGAGTTGCTCAAAGACTATGATATCACCATTTTAGAGTTGCTTAAAGACTATGATATCACCATTCTATATCATCCTGGAAAGACCAATGTGGTGGCCGATGCCTTAAGTCAAAAGGTGGAGAGCTTGGGCAGTTTAGCATATCTACCGGTAGCGGAAATACCATTAGCATTGAATGTTCAGGACTTGGCCTACTAGTTTGTTATATTGGATGTTTCGGAGCCCATCGAGTTCTTGCTTGCATGGTTTCTCGGTCTTTTTTATATGAGTGCATTAGAGAGCGTCAGTATGACGACCCCCATTTGCTTATTCTTGAGGACACGTACAACACGATAATGCTAAGAAGGTTTCTATTGGTGATGACGGGGTGTTGCAGATGGAGGGCCGATTATGTGTGCCTAAAGTGGATGGTTTGCATGAGTTGATTCTTGAGGAGGCTCACAGTTCACAGTACTCCATTCATCCGGGTGCCCCTAAGATATATCAGGATTTGAGGCAGCACTATTGGTGGAGGAGAATGAAGAAAGACATAGTGGAGTATGTATCTCGGTGCCTAATTTCTCAGCAGGTGATGTATGAGCATCATAGACCGGGCGGATTACTTCAGAGACTTGAGAGTCCCGAGTGGAAATGGAAGCGTGTCACCATGGATTTCGTTGTTGGGCTCCCACAAACTCAGAATAAATTTGACGCGGTATGGGTGATTGTGGATAGGTTGACCAAGTCGGCTTATTTCATTTCGTACTACCTATTGTTCAGAGAAGCTGGCTCAGATCTATATTCGCGAGATTGGCCTACTTCATGGCGTGCTGGTATCCATCATCTCTAACCAGGGTACGTAGTTCACAGTGCAATTTTAGAGAGCTTTCCAGTGTGAGCTAGGCACACGGGTTGAGTTGAGTACAACATTTCAACCCCAGACGGACGGACAGTTCGAGTGCACCATTAAGATATTAGAGGATATGCTTCGTGCGTGTGTTATGGATTTGAGGGTTCTTGGGATCAGTTCTTGCCGCTTGCGGAGTTTTCCTACAACAACAACTACCAATCGAGTATTCAGATGGCTCCTTATGAGGCCCTATATGGGAGACGGTGTCGTTCTCCAGTTGGTCGGTTTGAGCTGGGAGAGGGTAAGTTATTGCGCATAGATTTGGTTCGAGATGCCTTGGAGATGGTCAAGTTGATCTAGGATCGGCTTTATACAACTCAATCTAGATAGAAGAGTTATGCGGATCAGAAGGTTCGTGATGTTGCATTCATGGTTGGAGACCGAGTCTTGCTCCGAGTTTCACCCATGAAGGGTGTGATGAGGTTCGGAAAGAAGGACAAGTTGAGCCCTAGGTATATCTGACCTTTTGAGATCCTTGAAAGGATTGGTGAGGTGGCCTACAAGCTTGCATTGCCACCTAGTTTAGCTGCGGTTCGATATTCCATGTTTTTATGCTCCGAAAGTATTATGGTGACATGTTTTAGACTTAGGCAAAGTCCAATTGGACGAGGGTTTGGCTTATATTGAGGAGCCGGTGACTATCTTCGATAGACAGGTCCGGAAGTTGAGATCAAAGAACATTGCTTCAGTGAAGGTTTCATGGAGGGGTCATCCGATCGAGGAGGCGACTTGGGAGACCGAGCATGACATGCATAGTCGTTATCCTCATTTATTCATCTTTTCATGTATGTCCTTATGCACATTCGAGGAAGAACGTTTGTTTTAAGAGGGGGAGAATGTAACGAACCAACTGGCCGTTTTGTGTAATTGCGCCCTATTACCACTTTTTATGCTTCACACATGTGTGCTTATGGTTTTATGACTTACGGGATTGGTTAGTTTTGTTCCGGGAAGATTTCGGGTTGTTTTGGACCTTTGGTTCTAGACATAAAAGCTTAAGTTAGAAATGTTGAGCAAACTTTGACTTTTGTGAAAACGAGCCCGGAATGGTGTTTTGTGGCTCCGATAGCTATGTATTGTGATTTCAAACTTGGGCGTATGCCCGAAATTGAATTTGGAAGTCCAAAGGTTGATTTATGTTAATTTACCTAAATTTGGCAATTTGAAGTTGAAAAGTTTGACTGTACATTAACTTTTTGCTATCGAGTCTAGAATATGATTTGGGAACTTGGAATAGGTTCGTTATGATATTTAGAACTTGTCTGCGAAATTTGAAATTATTTGGAGTTGAATTGATAGGGCTCGGACTCTTAGATGCAATTCTAGTAGTTCTTAAAATTTACTTTGAAATTCACGAATTTTAGTGTTTGATTCGTAGCTTTAGATGTTATTTTTGTGTTTTCATTGCGCGAGCGAGTTCATATGATATTTTTAGACTTGTGTAGATGTTTGGTTTGGATCCTCGAGGGCTCGAATGAGTTTCAGATATGTTTCAGAAGGTTTTGGACTGAAAAGGAAAAATCTGGTGTCTGGTGCCTCTGGTATCACATTTGCGAAGACCAGGTTTGCAATTGCGAGCTTAGTCGGCGGCTCAAGTGTAGAAATTGCAATAATTGGCTCGCAATTGTGAAGATGCTCAGGTAGAGAGATAGTTTGCATTTGCGACAAAATTGTCACATTTGTGATGGAGACAGGCTTCGCAAATGTGAAGCCAGAGTCTCAACTGCGACCTCCTCAAAGGAGTGACAGTGGTCGCATTTGCAAGGAATACTTCGCGATTGAGAAGTTTCGCAATTGCGACATCTGCAGCTGATCAAAAGGACTGGAAATTGGAATTTCATCTCATATTCTCTCATTTAGAACCCTAGACTCAGTAAGAGGCGATTTGGAGAGGGGATTTTCATCTACAAACTTTGGGTAAGTGATTCTAATATATTTCCAACTATATTCCATCAATATATCTTAGAGTTTAACATCAAAGTAATATGAATCAAAGTGAAATTTTTTGAAACTTTGTCATGTTTTTGAAAAATAAGAATTTGAATTTTGAGAGACGATTTGAACTCATGGGGTTATGGGTAATCGAAATCTATCATTGGACCCGGGTTTTGGCCCAGTGGACCCTGGGTTGACTTTTGAAAAATTGTGAAGATCGTAGTTTTATCTATTGTAATTGATTTCCCTTGCATCGTTTGATGACATTAAGTCGATTTTTGTTGGATTTGAGCTGTGTGGAGGCGAATTTTAGGGAAAAAGCTATTTACGAGGGTTGAATTGGTATTGATTGTGTCATTGTGCTATGTGAAAGCCGTGTATGCAAGCTGACGAGTGGATACACGGGTTATATGTGGAATTTGACCGGTTTAGACTACTTAGACTCTTTCCATGCTCGAATTGAATTGTCGTATCATGATCTAAATTCTTATAGTCAAATTTACTCTTATTTGTGTTAGTCTATCCTTACATACCTTAAATGACTTTGTTAACACTTTTTCTACGTCCTACTTGATATTTTATTCATGCTTTAGTTGAACTTGTTGCCTCTTTCTTTGTTACATGTTATCTCTTCCATTGTTGATTTACCACTATTTGATGTTATTGTTACATGTTAACTCTTTCGTTGTTGGTTATCATTATTTGAAGTCATTGTTACACGTTATCTCTTCCTTTTTGAGTTATTGTATCACGACATCCTAATGAGGGAAATTGGGGTCGTGATACTGGTGTTGCTAGCCTGCAGATCTCGCATTTGCAAGGTTCTGCTCACAAACACGACCAAGCCTTTGCGAGGGATGGCACGCATTTGGAAAGATGGGCTGGGGGCTAGGCACTTCACTTGTGCAAAATCTACATCGTATTTGCCGACGGGGGATCATCGTATTTGCGACTATGGTATTGCATTTGTGACACTGGGCATTGTTTGAGCATCTTCGCAAATGCGAAGCTTTGTTCGCATTTGTGAGGGATGGACCTTCACAAATGGAAAGGTAATTGAGTGGCTCAGACACTATTCGCTGTTGCGAATAGTGATTTGCTTTTGCAAATATTGCAATTGCAAACAAGAGTTTGGAATTGCAATATCTGCAGCTGGGTAAAATATGGGGATTTCGTGACTTAGCTCATTTTACAAAATTTTTGAGACCTAGACTCTATTGAGGTGATTTTGGAGAGAAATTTCTCCCCAAATTCATAGGTTAATAATCTTAACTTGTTTTCATTCATTTTTCATTACTTTTTCTTGAATTTCATCGGCATATCTAAGAATTTTAAAGTAGAAATTAGAGGTTTTGAGTAGAATTTAGGAATTTTATGAAATTGAGATTTAAACCTCAAATTGAGGTCGAATTTCGACACAAATCACATATCCGGCTCGGGAGTGAATGGGTAATCAGGATTTGGTCTTAAATTTTGATTTCGACCACGTGGGCTCGGGTTGACTTTTTGTACACTTTTTCAATTGTGTTAATTATTGAACCTTTTTCACTCATGGGTAGTTTCTAAAGCTTGTTTTGACTTTTTGAATAATAATTGACTAAATATGGGTGGTTTGGAGGCTTGTTCTAAAGGAAAAACCGTGTTGAATTGTTGATTGTATTCCGGAAAGAGGCAAGTGTTTTGGTTAACCTTGATTTGTGGGAAATAAGGTAGAAACGAGTCTATCTGCTATACGATCTATCTGTTGGGGGCGGCATATATGCAAGGTGATGAGCGTATATGCGTTGGCCATAAGATAGACATGCTGGTAGAATTAGCCTTATTAGTGCCATGTGATTTGTATATTATGTCTTTCATACTTTAGATAGATTGTATAATTCTTTAATTTCTCGTATTCATGTTATTTCCTATGTTGAGATTATCGAGATGTTAGAAGTTGAGATCATTGAATTGTTGATTGGTTGTTGGTACTAATTGTTGAAATATTCTCATATGACGAGTTGTGTTCAAGTACTATAGTTGATGTTAAATTTGCTTCCCACATTGCTTGGTAATGTGTTGTATGTGATTTCTTAGTGAGGAAGAGTGAAATGCACGAAAGGTATTGCCATGCTTGTGTTACGACCCGAATCCCCAACCTCAGGGCTGTGATGGTGCCTATCGTTTACTTGCTAGGCAAGCCAATATTAGATAAATAATTTAGCATTTTAACAGTTTTAAACAGAGTAATAACAATTATTAATGATGATGAAACTGTAATACATGAAACAAAACCATAACATAATATGGTCTATTCTAATCCCAAAAATGTAGTGTCACCAGTACATGAGCCACTAGAAGTCTACAAGTATGGTTTGAAATAAATACAACTGTTTGAAATGAGATAAACAACAAAGATGGAAATATATGGGGACTTCAGCAACTGCGACCGCTAGCAGCTCTACCTCAAGTCTCCGCTGTATATGAGATCTGATCAAAGAACCACTAGAAACCGTTGGGACAAACACTAGTATCTGCACAAGAAGTGCACAAGTGTAATGTGAGAAAAACTGACTCAATGTACTCCCTAAGTGTCTAGCCTAACCCGGATGATGTAGTAACGAGGCTATGACGAGACACCTACGCAGATCCTATACAGATATATTCATAAAGCAATAAGATAACAATTAGGACAATTATAATAATAACTAGGAGGGGACATGTAGAAAGGGAAGTACGAAAAGAATGGCAAGTACTGCTGCACCCTATTTTGCACGAGTCAAAACAAGATTCAACTAATGTTTTCCCTGTTGATGATAAAAGAAGTCGCCACCTAAAAGAGGGTATATATCTATAAAAGAATTTAGGAAAATGTTTACCTCTATATGATTGATAGAGTTTTTAGAAGTATAATGTTTGTATTTACAAAACCTTGTGAGATATGGCTAAGTTTTAAAACACTTAGGGTTATTGAAGCCTTAGGGTTTCACAGATTCAATCGGTAATGGAGAGTGACGGAGGAGTGGTGATGCAAGCACAATCGAGTGAAATCAGAATGAATAGAGGGAAAAAACCAGTGAGAGTTTTACCTGAGTGGGTGATAGCAGTTACATGTGAGAAAACCAACGGACAAAGACTGGAAATCCAGAGGTCATTGCATTTGACCTCTAGCTTTGAATAATCATCATGAGGGCTTCATGCATGAGGGATTTAATTGCAGCATCGAAGGATTTGAGGACTAGAAGTTTCATGTTTGCGTCTAGGTCAAAGGACTTCGAGATTTCAAATTTGTATGACGAAATGGGGAAGCATAGGTGAGAATCACGGAGAGGGAAGCAGAAAGAATGATTTTGGGGGTAGGATTTGAGACCCTGCACGAATTTGTGCAAGGTCTATGATTGATTTGGTTATGGCGTTTGAGAGAATAGAGAGGGGAAAGGGAAAGGGGGGCGGCGTGGTCAAACAAAGAATGATTTAGGGTTAGGGAATTGGGGTAGCCGTCTCTAGGGATAAAGTTAGGAGAAGGGATCTGGGTCATTGATCTTTGATAATTCCAGGTTTAAACGTTTTTAAGGAGAAAATATGAGGGCTGTTGGATCTCTTGGTTTTAACGGCCACGATTAAGTTTGATGGGTATTAAAATTAAAAGGAAAAGTTGAGATAAATTCGGAGCCGTTGATCTAGAGAGTGGACGATTCGGATCAGTTGTACTTCTTTTGTGAGTGATTGAGATGGGTGACATGGCGTGATTTTATTGGCTAAGAGAGGGTGACAGGGATCGCCAAGGTGGATCGAAAAGGGTTGGACCTGGGTTAGATTTGGCCTTGGGCTTGATTATTGGGCCGTTTTTGATTTGAATGGTAGCAACTTTAGGTTTAACTAAAAGATTGCAATTGTAGCCTTTTAGCTTTTTAACCATTATGAAATTAATTTAAATAAACTTAATTACTTTCAATTAAAATATAGTAAAATTATATTATCAAATACACCACTAATTATTGTAATTAATTAATTATTTATAAAAATACTTTAATTTTGAAATTATGACATTGAGTTTGAATTATTGGAATAGTGGACTAATTAATTAAAAATTGAGTAATAATTTATTAAATGAATTATAAAATCTATATAATGTATATAAAAGCTATTTTAATGATCTCAAAATAATAAATATGATATATTTTGTAATTATAATACTAAATTATTAATTTCAACACCATTAATACTTCATTCTTTTGTAAAATAGGTATTATTAATTTAAAATATTTTCAAAACACTTATTGCAAATTATTAAGTTTAAATTTAATTTTAAAGGGAGGGTCAAAATTGGTCGTCAATAACTGCCCCTCTTTGACGGGAGACAATGAAAGAGTTTTCGGGAAAAGAAATCGAACCAAGGACAATTTTGGCCCGACCTCAAGCATACATTGCAGGAATGGCATATGAGCTTAAGGAAGATTACGAGCTGTAGAGTTAGGAGTTAAGGAAGATTCCAGGAGGATTTTGTGGAGTTGAGATCGAATTCTGGCTTTGAATTGCTTACATACCTCGAGCTTAACGAGGATCAAGCCTCATGTAGTTCTGAGTGTATATTTTGGGGAGACGATGCTCGCAGGAATTTCGCAGTATCGTATTATGACGATACTGCGAGACTGAAGATTTGGTACCCATAATTGCTTCTGAATTGCGGCTTGATTTGAAAGATTTGAAGAATTAGAGTTCCATTGATTGTATTTGAGCTTGAGCTCGGATCCTTGGCCCGCTTATGTGTTTGTTGTCTCTCACAGCTAGGGGTGTATAAAGAAAATAGACAAACTGCACTAAACTGATGATCTGAGTCAAACCGAGAAAACAACCCGACTATGGTTCGGGTTGATTTGGTTTGGTGTTGGGAAAAAAAATTGACCATAATCGATCTGGTTTGGTTTTAGCTAATAAAAGTCAACCCGAACCCATACCAACCCGACATTATATATATAGAAATTTTAAGTATATTTAATACATAAATATAATTATTGTAATATAAATTATAAATATTTCTTAAACTTTTCATAGTTTTATGTTTTAACGTGTTATTTCAAGTTTGGACTTAGAACTTTTGAATGCTCCAATAAGTTTTATAGTCCATTATAAATAAAGCCCAGATAAAAATCAAATCAATACTAATGCTAAAAAAAGACATTCAATCCAATAGTAGAAATGATAATGTGTTGGATATTTATTTTTTAATTTTGTAATGATTTAGATAAAAATGCATAACCTATTTTTATTTGTTCTTTAGTGTTTAATTATGTAACTGATAGTACTTATTGGTCGTACTTATTTTAGCATGACTTAGTACTTTTAAATTATATATATTTTTATTATAGCTTATTAATTTGTAATATTTATTTTGTGCGATTTTATTATCTTTATTGTTGAATATTTTAGGACAATGCCATGACACATCTTATGTTTTGTATTATTTTCTTGGAAAACACCTTATATAGTTGTATTGTATTAGAATTAAAGTAATATATAGAGTACAAGTTATAGCACATCTTATAAAGTTGTGCTATGAAGACTTTACCGGAAAAATTCGAAAAAACCGAAAAATCGAGATTCAAAAACCCGACTTTTATTGGTTTGGTTTGGTCTTTAGATTTAATAACCTGACACAATTGGTTTGATTTGGTTATTGAAAAACTCGAACCAAACCTGGCCTATGTATACTCACATCGTTGTGGCTTGGTTTGCTGCTTAGAAGAAGTTCCACGTTGCGATATTTATTCCTGCAAAAATGAAATACACACATACCCGTATCTTGTAATGCAGAATATGTTAAGATGTGATGTAAATGATGCAGGAACGATAATGCCTGGCTGCCTTCTGGCCATTATTTGGGATTGGGATGACGGGATACTTGAATTAGACTCGATTGTTAGCCGGGTTGTGTACCATTTCGTAGCTGTTGGAGCATTAAGTCTCCTCGTGTTGGGAGTGCCTCTGCGCGATGGGAATAGTTGAATTGTAATGTAGAATGCATCTCCGCTTGATGGGAGAAGTTACATTGAAATGTAAAGTATCTCCGCGTGATAGGAGTGGTTGCATTGAAATGTAAAGTATCTCTGCACGATAGGAGTTTCTGACTTGAAAAAAGTATTCATGCCTATGAGCTGCATGAGCAAAGCATCAAAACATTCGAGATAACAATAGAGAAATAAGGAGCATGCCTAAGAGGTACTCTTGACTGAAAAATTAAATTGCGGCCGTCGATTAGTAGAATGTTGGTGACGAGGTTTGTAGTTATTTACTGTGATCACCAATGTGGTGGAGTGGCGATGCGAAATGCTCCCGTTGGCGAATCAAACATTTTTTCTATATACAGGGCTTCGATCTGTGAACCTGACTGCTTGATTGGTACAAGGCGCTCTGATTGGTTGAGCTGACGATTTGCTATATACATGGCTCCGATTAGCGGGGCCAGCAGCTCGTTATATACAACATTCTCCTTTCAATTGAGCGGGGCCTGGTTCTGAAATACCTACAAAAGAACTAAGAGTTAGTTTCAATTATATGTAAGGAAAAATTTGAATAAGGAAAATGGGAAGATAGTTATGAGAGAGTGGCGGATCCGTCACTGCCCTAGTGTGCTCCAACATTTCCTTGTATTCCGTTGATCCTGCGCTCAAAGAAAAATTCTTCGTGGGGAAGGGGTGTTGGTTTGTGTCGAATGTAGTCCTGGTTTTGCCTCGGTCCTGATGAGGTTACGCCATGAAGTTCGGTAGATGGAACAGATTATGATATTTTCGAAAATATTTTGAAAATATTTTGTTTTATGGCAAATCCCGTTGTTCCGGATTATGACATGTTTAGGAAGTCCTTCAGGCGCGAATGTTGTTTTTGGAAGACTCCGTCCCGTTGATGTCCATCCTCCAAAATGCTTCTGACGATGTGGCTTCTTGCTGCTTTAATCACGTCCTAATATAGACTAATGTATTACAAAGGTTTTCTTAGGGTTATCACTAAACCCTTTCAGGTTGCCTACGTATCCGAAACGGAATTAGGTCTAAACGTAGTTCGTCGGTTATGTTAAAGAAAATATGGTGATGACCTAGCTTGACTCAGGCAGCCTATGTATCCAAATAGAATCAGGTTAAAATGTAGTTCGATTACAATAGATGCAAAATGATGAGATTGGAAATGAAGTGGCTGAGTCTGACTTAGACTGCCTACATATCCAAATGGAATCAGGCCAGAACGTAGTTCAGTTACAAAAGATGACTGAATTCGATGAGGATTTCCTATGTATTCCTTCCAAAAGAAATCAAGTTGTGGCGTAGTTCCTAGTACATACAAAATTGTACTTGGATTCTCTATTACAAAAGAAGGGGGAAAGAGAGAGAAACCGGACCCTATGTGGGTTGCCTACATATCCCTCCACGGGAAATCAGGTCGAGCGTATATCTTACAACCAAAACCTAACTCTGATGTCTTCAAATGTGGTATCTCTTGATTGTGTGTGAGTTGATAGTCTTTGTGCTGACTCTTCCGTCCATCCTTGACAAGATCAGAGCTCCTCTAGACAACACCCGGTGGACCATGTAAGGACCTTGCCAATTCGCTGCAAACTTTCCTTTGGCTTCTTCTTGATGAGGGAATATTTTCTTCAAAACCAACTGCCTCGATACAAATTGGCGAGGCTTCACCCTTTTTTTGAATGCACTGGCCATCCTTTTTTGATACAGCTGACCATGGCATACTGTGTCCATTCTCTTCTCGTCAATGAGCATGAGTTGCTCCTGCCTGATCCGTATCCATTCTGCATCCTCCTACTTGGCCGCTTGAATGACCCTTAAAGATGGTATCTCGACCTCTGCGGGTATCATAGCTTCAATACCATATACCAACATGTATGGAGTTTGCCCAGTGGATGTAATCATGGTGTTCCAGTAACCCAGTAAAGCAAAGAATAACTTCTCGTCTCATTGCCTATGATTGTCCACTATTTTTCTCAAAATCATTTTGACGTTTTTGTCGGCTATTTCAACTGCTCCATTCATTTGCGGTCTGTAGGCTATAAAGTTACGTGGACAATTATGAACTTCTAGCAAATTTCTTTCATGAGATCATTATTGAGATTGGCTGCGTTGTCAGTGATAATCGACTCGGGTATCCCAAATCGGCAGACTATGTTGTTACAGACAAAATTGTCACTACTTTCTTTGTGACGGCCTTGTATGTCAAAGCTTCGACCTATTTGGTGAAGTAGTTAATTGTTACCAAGATAAAATGGTTCCCATTTGATGCAACGGGTTCTATAGGTCCGATTATGTCCATGCCCCAAGCGGCAAACAACCAGGGCGAACCCATTACGTTCAACTCATTTGGTGGAACCTGGATGAAATCCCTGTGGATCTGGAACTGATGAAACTTCTGCACATGGCAGATACTACCCCTTTCCATGGTCATTCAAAAGTATCCAAGTCTTAAAATCTTCTTGGCTAAGGTGAAGCTGTTCATGTGGGGTCTGCACGTTCCTACATGTATTTCTTTTAGCAATCTGGTTTCTTCAGCGGCATCTACACATCTTAACAGACCCAAGTCTAGGGTACTCCTATATATAGGACTTCCCCATTGAAGAAAGAGTGATTTTCCAGCCTTCTAATCGCTCGCTTCTAACTATTAGTAGCTTTCTCTGGTACTCTCTTGTCTCAAGGAATCTTTTGATATTGTAGTACCATGGCTTATCGTCTGGCTCTTCATCTACATGAAAACAATATACATGTTGATCCCTAATCTCTATCTCGATAGGGTCGATGTTATTCTTATTTGGATGCTGGATCATGGATGATGAGGTTGTGAGAACGTTGGTAAGCTCGTTTTGGATCCTGAGAATGTGCTTGAACTCGATCTTTGTGAACATCTTGCATAGCTCCTTTACACGATGCATGTACTGAAGGATCTTAGTGTTCTTGGTAGTCCGTTCTCCTTGAACTTGATGTATCAACAGATGTGAATCCCCTATGACTAGAAGCTCTTTGATGTTCATGTCAACCACCATCCTAATCCCGAGGATGCATGCTTCGTACTCGGCCATATTATTGGTGCAAGGGAACCTTGTCGTTGCTGATGCTAGGTAATGCTGTCATGATTCTAGAATTAGGACTGCCCCAATTCCTACTCCTTTGAAATTTGCCACTCTGTCGAAGAACATTCTCTACCATGGGTATGATTCTGTAATATCTTCTCGGGCGAATAATACTTCTTCATCTAGGAAGCATGTAGTGAGCGGCTCATAATCCTTGTCCATTAGATTCTCTGCAAGGTGGTGTCTTCAGGCTTGTCATTTGATGGCCTTCTGTGTTATGTACACAATGTCAAATTCGCTGAGAAGAATCTACCATGTGGCCAGTTTTCCTGTAGGCATCGACTTTTGAAAGATATACTTGAGCAGGTCGAGCCGGGATATTAAATTCATGGTGTATGTTGACATGTAATGCCACATTTACTGGGCGATCCAAGTCAAGGCACAACATGTGCGCTCTATCAAAGTGTATTTGGCCTCACATGGTGTGAACTTCTTGCTTAAGTAATAGATGGCTTGCTCCTTTCTTCCGGTCTCATCGTGTTGTCCCAACATGCATCCAAATGTATTATCCAAAACTAACAGGTATAACAACAATGGCTTCTCGCATTTAGGAGGAACCAACACTGGTGGATTCGACAAATAGTCCTTGATTTTGTTGAAAGCTTTCTGACATTCTTCTGTCCATTTTGTAGCAGCATCCTTTTTCAGTAGCTTGAAAATAGGTTCATAAATTACCGTGGACTGGGCTATGAATCGACTGATGTAGTTCAGCCTACCAAGGAAACTCATCACATCCTTCTTTCTCTACGGCGGTGGAAACTCTTGAATGGCTTTAATATTTGAAGGATCCAGTTCTACCCCTTTCCTACTTACGATGAAAACTCACAATTTTCCAGCAGGGACTTGGAATGCGCATTTTGCAGGATTCAACTTTAAACTATACCTCCGCAAGCATTTGAAGAACTTCTTTAAGTCGTCCAAATGTTCTGAACTCTTTCAAGACTTGATGATGACGTCGTCCACATATACCTCGATTTCTTTGTGCATCATGTCTTGAAAGAGGGTTTTCATGGCCCTCATGTACGTAGCACAAGTGTTCTTGAGGCCGAATGGCATAACTCTGTAATAGTAAACTCCCCAAGGCGTAGTGAATGCTGTCTTCTCTGAATTTTCTTCATGCATCAGGATTTGATGGCACTCGGCGAAACAATCCATGAATGGCTTCAGCTCATGCTTCATGCAATTGTCGATGAGGATATGAATATTTGGTAAAGGAAAATCATCCTTCGGGCTGGCCTTAGTCTTCCCTTTCTCAATTATGACGTACTCAGTTAGGTTGCCATCTAGGTCTCGGTCGGGGGCGACTTCCAAATTATAGTCTCATTCTTCCCTATTCTTGATTCATGATCCTTGTAGCTTAAATAATCCTCCATGTGTCGAGACCTGAACCGTGGTGGTGCTCTTCTACAGCTTCTTCTACATAAGCTCCGCAACTTCTGGAATCGAAAAAGGAAGCTTTTCAATCCCCTCCTTGTTAAGATCTTGATTTGGTATTCACCAGAGCAGATCCAAATGAGGACCCTCAGGTATTTATCGATAGGATGCAGAGGACTTTGAGGGTAATGAAGATCACTGAGATTGAGTCAGCTGAGCTAACTTCCTGTAGACTTTGGGATGTTGCAGTTAATTGGTACGAGTCTTGAGAGTTTTCCAAAGGTGAGGATGCCCCTCCAGTAGTATGGAAGGAGTTTACAGAGGCTTTTCTCCGTCATCATTTTCCACCAGAGCTTAGACGGGCCAGAGTTGATAGGTTCTTGACCCTTCAGCAAGGTAATAAGAGTGTTCAGGAGTACAACCTTCAGTTTTATTCTTTGGCCAGGTATGCTCCCACTATTGTAGCTAAGATGGAGGATCGGGTTCACCGGTCCACACTTGCTTAATGACTGTATGACTGTCTCAATTCAGGAAAGTATGGAGGTTTCTCATATTCAGGCATACGCTTAGGGTCTAATGGAGCGTAAGCAGAAGTAGAGGGCCGATCGTGAGCATGATAGTGGCTAGAGTAAGAGAGCGAGATCTTTAGGCCCTTCTGGTAAGTTTTGAGGTGTCAAAGACAGTAGTACCCAAGGTATCTAGCCTAGCTATCGGCTAGTGCACCCCCTTAGTTTGACAGTAGGAGATTTGATCGTCCCATATAGTAAGGGCCTAGTCAGACTTCCAAGGCCTCTAATTCTCAATATAAGGGTGAGTCAAGTCAGATTGGGCTGGCCTTGCCACGGTATGCTCAGTGTGGTAAGCATCATGCCAGGTAGTGCCTTGTGGGATTGGGTGTTTGTTATACTTGTGGTTATCCAGGCCACATTATGAAAGATCATCCGACGAGAGGTGGTGCAACTATAGTTCAGCCAGCGGGATTTGTAGTTGGTTCGTCATCATCAGTACGTCCCCTGGGCGAGGTTCATAGGCACCAATCAGTCGTGGTAGAGGCAGAGGTGGAGAATCTAGCTTGAGCAGTCCTCAGAACCGCATTTATGCATTAGTAGGTCGACAGGATCAAGAGTCGTCGCCTGATGTTGTTACAGGTATATTATCAGTCTCCTCATATGATGTATATGCATTGACTGATCCAGGTCGACCTTATCGTATCCGTTTGTTGCCAGTAAGCTTGGGATAGAATCTGAGTTGATTTAACCTTTTGAGGTGTCCACACCTGTTGGGGATCCAGTGATAGCTAGACGGGTATGTAGAGACTGTATAGTAGTGGTTCATATTCATTCTACAGTAGGAGACCTGATTAAGTTGGATATGGTAGAATTTGATGTTATAATTGGTATGTATTGGTTGGCTTGTTATGCTAACATTGATATGGTTCGGTTCCAGTTTCCAGGGGAGCCAATTCTGGAGTGGAAAGGTAATACAGCATTGCCGAGAGGTAGGTTTATTTCCTATCTCAAAGCAAGGAAGATGATCAGAAAGGGATATATTTTTCACTTAGTTCGAGTACAGGATGTGAAGGTAGAGTCACCAACCCTTCAGTCTATCCCTGTGGTTAATGAGTTTCCCGATGTTTTTCCCGATGAGCTTTCGGGCCTTTCGTCAGAGCGGGAGATTAAGTTTGCTATTGACATATTACTAGATACTCAGCCGACATCTATTCCTCCTTCTAGAATGGCACCTGCAAAGCTGAGAGAGTTGAAAGAACAACTTAGGGGTTTGCTTGAAAAAGGCTTTAGCGGACCTAGAACATCACCATGGGGAGCACCTATATTATTTGTGAGGATTAAAGATGGTTCCTTGTGGATGTGTATTGATTACATGCATTTGAATAAAGCCACGATCAATAATAAGTACTTGTGGACAAGGATTGATGATTTATTTGATCAGTTGCAGGGTGCCAAGTGTTTCTCGAAGATAGACATGAGGTCTGGGTACCATCAGGTAAAGGTTAAAGAGAAAGATATTCTGAAGACAGTATTCAGGACCAGATATGGCACTTTGAGGTTCATGTTATGCCGTTTGGTTTGACCAATGCCCCAGTAATATTCATGGACTTGATGAACCGTGTGTTCAGACCCTTTTTAGATATATTTGTGATTGTATTTATCAATGACATATTGGTTTATTCTAGTTCTGAGGCTAGCATGCATATCATTTGCATAGTTATACAAAAAGGGAAGTTGTACGCAAAACTCCCTAAATGTGAATTCTGGTTTAATTCTGTAGCTTTCCTTGGACATATTATTTTAGATGATGGTATCCAAGTTGATAAACAGAAGATTGAGGCAGTGAAGACTTAGCCTAGACCACGACACTAACGGAGGTTCGTAGCTTCCTGGGTTTGGTAGGTTATTACATGAGATTTGTAGAGAGATTTTCTTCTCTTTCAACACCATTAACAAAGTTGACTTAGAAGGAAACTATGTTTCAGTGGACTGATGCTTGTGAGCGGAGTTTCCATGCATTAAAGGACAGATTGACTTCAGCACTGATTCAGACACTCCTAGAGGGAACCGATGGTTATGCTATCTATTGTGATGCTTCGAGCATTGGATTGGGTTGTGTATTGATGTAGCATGGTAAGGTTGTCACTTATGCTTCTAGACAACTGAGAAAGCAAGAGAAGAATTATCCGACCTACGATTTAGAGTTAGCCGCGGTGATTCATGCACTAAAGATGTGGAGGCACTATTTGTATGGTATTCATGTTGATATCTATATGAATCATAACAAACTTCAGTATATCTTTTAGCAAAAGGAATTGAATTTACGTCAGAGGAGATGGTTGGAGCTACTGAAAGACTATGAAGTTGATATTTTATACTATCCAGGGAAGGCGAATGTAGTAGCCGATGCCCTCAGCATTGATATATGGGTAGCCTGTCATATTTCCAGCCAAAGAAGAGTGGGATAGCCGATGAGATTCATCCACTAAATAGTCTTGGAGTTCGATTACTCGACTCAGGTGATACCGGAGTTATTATTCAGGATACAGCAACATCCTCTTTAGTAACAGAAGTGAAGGAGCGCCAGTATGGGGGTCCTGTGTTAGCTCATTACAGAGAAACAACCCCTCAGAAGGAGAAGATGCTATTTGAGATTACAAGAGACGGGGTCCTTAGGTATCGAGGATGATCATGTGTCCCTAATGTTGCAGGGTTGTGCCGGCAGGTTATGGGAGAGACTCACTATTCTCGTTATTATGTTCATCCAGGAAAAACGAAGATGTATCATGATATCAGGGAAATATATTGGTGGGATGGAATGCAAAAGGATATAGCAGAGTTTGTTGTTCAGTGCCCTAACTGTCAGGAGGTTAAGATTGAGCATCAAAACCCTGGTCAATTATTGCAGGCTATAGAGATTCCGACTTGGATTGGCTTACCTCGTACCCAGTGTAAGTTCGATTCTATATGGGTGATTGTTGATAGACTAACAAAATTAGCCCATTTTCTGCTTGTCAGGACTACGTATTCAGCAGAGGATTATGCAAGGCTTTACATAAAGGCAATAGTACAACTTCATGATGTCCCTATATCTATATATTATCTCAGATAGAGGTGCTCAATTTACAGCTAAGTTCTGGAGGTCCTTCTAATAAGGATTGGGGACTCAAGTAAGTTTTAATACAACATTTCATCCCCAAACAGACGGTCAGGTTGAGTGTACTATTCAGACACTTGAGGATATGCTAAGGGATTGTGCGATAGACTTTAGGGGTAGCTGGGATGATCATCTTCCGCTTATTGAGTTCGCATGTAATAATAGATATCATTCCATCATTCAGATAGCTCCATACGAAGCTCTTTATAGACAGAAGTGCAGGTTACCTATCAGATGGTTTGATGTTAGGGAAACTAAGGTAATAGGACCAGAGTTGGTACAACAGGCAGTTGAGAAGATTAAGCTTATAAGGGAAAGGCTATTAGCAGCTCAGAGTTGTCAGAAGTCCTATGCAGATAATTGACGATGGGACTTGGACTTTCAGGTAGACGACTGGGTATTCCTAAAGGTATCACCGATGAAAAGCATTATGAGATTATACGCAAAGTAGGCCAGGCAGCATATGCGTTAGACTTGCCTTCCAACTTGGAGTATGTACATCCAGTCTTTCACGCGTCTATGCTCCATAAGTGTATCAGAGATCCTTCCAGAGTCATTTCAGTTGACGATGTTCAGGTCTCAGAGTAGCTATCATATGAGGAAGCTCCCATTGCTATACTAGATAGACAGGTTCAGAGATTGAGGACTAAAGACGTAGCTTTGGTTAAAGTACTTTGGAGGAACAAGAATGTGGAGGAGATGACTTGGGAAGCTGAAGAAGACATGAAGTCTAGGTATCCTCACTTGTTTTTGCTTCAAGAAGAGGATACGACTAAGACATCACATCCTTTAGGTGCGTATTTGTTACCGGATTCTTATGTTAGTCAATATCATTGTTCGTGTGAGGCCATTATTGTTATTGATGATTGAAATCTTGTGTGGATTTGTATTAGTTTGTTTGCTGCGTGACATGTTGGTATTAAGTAGTACAGTTAGAGAGGAGACTCTACCAAAATTTCTATCAATCTTTGGGAGTTTAACATTCGAGAGGCCTAAAGGTGGGATACCCTGGCCTTTGAATTTATTCATTGAAAAAGTTGACTAAATAACAAGGACAATATTAAAGTATTTGTAAGGGTTATAGGTGATGAAACTGACAAGCGCATCATCAACATTCGAGGACAAATATTCCAGAGGGGGAAATGATATTACACCCCGCAGTATTATGTCGATGTTACACATACGTCGATGTTACACCCTGCAGTATTACATCGATGTTACACCCTACAATATTACGTCGATGTTACACCCAGCAGTATTATGTCGATGTTACTCCCCACAATATTACGTTGATGTTATTCCTCGTAGTAAAATGAGGATTAGTTATGATGTTAAAATAACATATGCTAGCATGTAAATATGCATAATACACATTATTAGCATAATATAGGTCCTATTATTAGTAGAGAAATGTTGAGTTGCTTAGGTGTATATATGTATTCCTTGTTAAAGATCTATTGCCAAGTGAAGACAAACATTGCCTCTTCCACCGTCCAAGGCACTTTAGCCATTATTAATCGATATATATCAAATCTTAGAAGGGAAGGAAGTCATTCTAGGAGCTGATATAAGTATACAATTCCTATAAGCACCATCTCAATCAATTAGAAGCTCTTTACAATTGCACTATATAGACAGATCTCTTTAAGGCAATTATTTTGCAATTTTCCTCTTGGTTTGGAGGTTTTGTTTGTAAAGGTGTTGGGAAGGCTTATCTCCAATTCATCCTATCCATTTTTTTCAAAAGAAGGTAAGAATTTAACAATCCTTCTGAATAAGTTCATCTTCAACTCGGAGAAATCCACTTTAAATTCTTAATGATGTAGACATAAAGCTTCTTGTAGTGTATTTGAGGAGGATTTGAGTTGTATTGAAGGGCTAGAAATATGGTTATAAATATGTGTATGTGTTGTTATTATTCATGTTCAAGGTGATATCAGACTCTTCTCCATGTATTTGAGGTCCTTCGGATCTTAGTTTGGTTATTGATGAAGTGTTGTAGTTGTTGAACGGTTTTGAGTGGTTTCTAAAGGTATCCTATGGATGAAAATTGTGAAGTATAGTTGTTTGTGATGGTGGTTCTGTTATGAGTAGAGAAGAAGAGCTAGTAGTGTTGAATTGCCATTGTAGGATGGCATGAAGCTTATGCCGCCTATGTGTTCGATAAAATGTAGTAGTGAATCCAATTCTTGGTTTATTGATTCAATTGTGATCCAAACCATTTATACAATGTAGATTATCATTCGTAGAGCATACTAGAGTTCGTGAGCTATTGCTAACGAAGCAACAAAAGGTATGTTAAGGCTATCTCTTCTTTCCTTTTGGCATGGTCCATATGATACAAATGAAACGAGCAAACACACAACTTTCATAAATGCCTCTATTCATAGAAGTACTAGGGGTGCCAATGTTCTTGATTCCCCATGTGTCCAATTATTATATCATATGTTCATGGGTCTCAGAAAAATACGTAAGTTGATAAAGTCTATCCGAAGGTAAATTGATTTTATGATATTCCGAGAGATCTTATTGAATTAATTATGCGTTGCATTCATTTATACATGTGAATTGATCCATGAACATATGGTGTTATATACGCGCATACTATATGTATATGGGGTATGGGAAAATTTTACGGCGTTATATACGTACCACCACCTGGTCAGTTGGTATACGTTGATGATTACGCCCACAGAGGTCGAGATGATATGATGGGATTCCCTCAGGGGCTTGATGATGTTATTTACACATATACCTATGCATGATATGATATTTATACGCACATGCATGACATTATAAACGTTTCAGGATTCACATAGCTATTTATATTTACAGGTGGAGTCCTTTACTCCATGTTTCTTTTTATGTCTTTTATGTACTGATTTTCATGCCTTACATACTTAGTACATTATTCGTACTGATGCCCCTATTGCCTGGGGCTTGCGTTTCAAGCCCGCAGGTGCAGGTTGAGAGGCTAACGGTCCCCCTTTTTAGGAACCTTGCTTAGCGAGAGTTGGTGTGCTCCATTTGATTCGGAGCTGCTATTGGGTTTTGGTACGATACTTTTGTATACATATATGGGTATGACGGGGCCCAGTATTGTCCTCTATATAATTGTACACTCTATTGTAGGTATGTAGACAATCATGTATAGTTGGATAGTATGTGGCCTTGTCGGCTCGCCCTATGGCATTCCGTATATATATATATATATATATATATATATATATATTATATATATATATATATATATGTGTGTGTGTGTGTGTGTGTGTGTGTAAGTGTGTGAATGTCTTTTGGGCATGTTTTCTTGCATATGTTATTCACATGATTCAATAGTTTATTGCTAGACTTTATTCATGACCTACACTTATTTCATGTTTATATCTTAGGCGTATGTTTAGGGGTGCTCGACAGGTAGGACTCGGGCCCTCGTCATGGCCTATCGGTTTGGATCGTGACACTACATTTGCTGAGGCATAGAAGCGGAGAGTTGTAGCGTAGAAGCAAGGATTTTCGCAGGAGTGGATTGAGGCTCGCACCTATGATGTCGCAGAAGCAAAAGTATTTCTGCAGGTGCGAGAGGTTGGATTTCAGTAATTTGTCCGCAAAAGCGACGCTGTAGAAGTGGCCCCTTTGATTGTAGATGCGGGTGTGGGCAGAACAATATAAATTCGAGGGTTTGCGCATTTTGTCATATTTTGAGTTTGGGGACTTCGGATTTGGGTGATATTGGAGGAGATTTTCACCACATGGATTGGGGTAAGTATTTTTTACTCGATTTTAATTTTATTTCATGATTCCATCTTCGATTTTAGATATTTAATTGGTGATTTCGGAAGAGAAATTAGGGGTTTTCTCTAAACTTCCCTAAAGTTAATTTTTGAGTTTTGAACATTGATTTGGGGCCAGATTTGATTAAAATTAGTATGGATGGACTCATAATTGAATTGGTTGTCGGAATTTGTGAGTTTTGTCGGGTTCCATGGTGCGGGCCCGGGTTTGACTTTTAGGTTGACTTTGAGTAATTGATTAAAGATTCGATTTTTATCATTTGGGTTTGTCTCCTATGGCATTATTTGTTTTTTTCAATTGCTTTTGGCTAGTTTCGAGCCATTCGGAGGTCGATACGAATGGGATGGCATTTCTAGAGTGTTGTTTGGCAACTCGGTATTTGTTTTGGCTTGTTGGGGCAAGTATCTTATCTAACCGTGGTTGAGGAACTAGTTGCTCGGTATTTCCCTATCAGTTTTGTAAATCTAAGTCTTAGTGGCTCATTACTTGTACTACTATTCCTTGGGGAGTTGTATAAAGATTTGGTTAATTCACTTTTTGTCTCTTATTATTCTCATTTGAGTTATGTTTACTATACATGGATTACCTAGGGGGCTGGGCTAGGTGCCATCACGACTAGATGGATTTTGGGTCGTGCACTAGATCAAATAAAACTGAGGCATCCTTATGGCAAATCGGAACAATACCTGTGATGACGCCATCAGATGACTCTGCCTCAGGTCTATTTGGGAATGCATAAAATGAGGACTGGACCCCACTATTCTGACCTCCGCCTCTCTGACAACCTCTACATGGTTGACCTCTACCTCTAATGGCCTGACCTTCAGCTCTAGCAGTCTGACCCCCACCTCTAGCTGGCTGAGCGGGCGGTGGAGCAACCAGTGCTAGAATCATGGCAAAGAACTCTGTTGTGGTATGCTGCCCTGCGACCAAGTGCCTTGGTTCTCCACAGGTATAACAAGTCCTTGGCAACTGTGGCTGCTGAAACTGAGACTGACCTTAACGGCCCGAATAATCACTTTGATAGCTCTGAAGCGGTGGTGCACTGATGGGAGTTGAAGGTGTACTATAGGCTAGCGGCTCAGGATGATACCTACAAGAACCACGACTGCCTGAGGCACTGTGGGATGCCTGGAGTGCTGACTGAATCGGCTTGGGAGGATGGCCTCTACCTAAATAACTTCAGCCTCCAAATGAGGCATCCTTGAAACCACCAAAATGACGAGGCCTCTTCTCAGATACTGCCTCCCTACCTTGACCACAAATCATCTCGATCCATCAAGCAATCTCTACGGGCTTCTGGAAAGAAATATCATCCCCAATATCCTTGGCTATATGTAGCCTGATACTGAAAGTAAGTCCATCAATAAATCTCCTCACTCTCTCCCTCTCAGTAAGGAGTAAGACAACTGCATGGCGAGCTAGATCGACAAATCGGGTCTCATACTAGGTAAGAGTCATGCTACCCTGCTGAAGGCGCTCGAACTACTTGTGGTACTCCTCTCTCAGGGTGAAGGGAATGAACTTCTCCAAAAATAACTGCGAGAACTGATCCCAAGTGAGGGGCGGTGAACCTGCTAGTCTGCCTCGCTCATAATCCTGCCACCCCCTTTTGGCAAACTTGATCACCTAGAACACTGCAAAATCGACTCCATTGGATTCTATAATACCCATGTTGCGCAACACCTCATGGCAAAGGTCCCAAAAATCATGTGGGTCCTCTGAAGGTACACCACTAAAATGAATAGAAAGAGCTTTTTGAACTTGTCTAATCTCATCAATCCCTCATATGACATCACGGCCTCTCCCTGCACTGTGTAGTGATAATAGGCTGAGCTACCCCAACTGGTGAGATTGCTGGAGTCTAATACCTATGAGCCATCTACTCTGGTGTGTGAGTAGTGGGAGTATGTACTCCTCCCTCAGCTTGAGAGACAGTTAGTGCCACTAGAAATGCACCGGTTTGGGCCATGTTCTCTATGAGGCCCACTAAGCAGACTAGAGCGTCCTAAGGTACTGGGTAGCAATAAACCCCTTTAGGACCTGAGCTAGTCCAATTGGTATAGTCTGAACTGGGACCTCCTGCTCGATCTGAGGCTCCGTAGTAGGTGTTGCTGCACGTGCTCTAGGCTGAGCTCGGCCTCTGGCTCGACTTTGGCCACGGCCTCTACCCCTGGTAATGGCGACAACCTGGGGCTTCAGATCCTGATCTGCCGTGGATGTTGTGCGTGTCATCACCATCTGCGAGAGAACAAGAATGGAATGATTCAAACTTGAGTGATAGAATAATGTCGCACCATAGAGAAAGAAAGAGGTGAAACTTTCTTACAACTTAAGGGATTTGCTTGAAAAAGGCTTTATCAGACCTAGTACATGACCATGTGGAGCACCCGTATTATTTGTGAGGAAGAAAGATGGTTCCTTGCAGATGTGTATTAATTACAGACAGTTGAATAAGGCGACGATCAATAATAAGTACCTATTGCCAAGGATTGATGATTTATTTGATCAGTTGCAGGGTGCCAAGTGTTTCTCGAAGATAGACATGAGGTCTGGGTACCATCAGGTAAAGGTTAAAGAGAAAGATATTCTAAAGACAACATTCAGGACCAGATATGGGCACTTTGAGTTTCATGTTATTCGTTGGGTTTGACGAATGCCACAACAGTACTCATGGACATGATGAACCGTGTGTTCAGACCTATTCTAGATATATTCATGATTGTATTTATCGATGATATATTGGTTTATTCCGGTTAAGAGGCTAGCATGCATATCATTTGCGTACGGTGCTCAAAGTTCTACAGAAAGGAAGTTGTACGCAAAACTCTCTAAATGTGAATTCTGGTTGAATTCTGTAGCTTTCTTTCAAAATATTATTTCAGGTGAGGGTATCCAAGTGGATACGCAGAAGATTGAGGGAGTGCAGACTTGGCCTAGACCCACGACACCGACGGAGATTCGTAGCTTCCTGTTTTTGGTAGGTTATTACATGAGATTTGTAGAGGGATTTTCTTCTCTTTCAACACCATTGACAAAGTTGACTTAGAAGGCAGCTAAGTTTCAGTGGACTGATTCTTGTGAGTGGAATTTCCAGGCATTAAAGGACAGATTGACTTCAGCACTAGTTCTGACACTCCTAGAGGGAACCGATGGTTACACTATCTATTGATATGCTTCGGGCATTAGATTGGATTGTGTATTGATGTAGCATGGTAAGGTTGTCACTTATGCTTCTAGACAACTGAGAAAGAAAGAGAAGAATTATTCGACCCATGATTTAGAGTTAGCCGTGGTGGTTCATGCACTAATGATGTGGAGGCACTATTTGTATGGTATTCATGTTATATATGGATCATAAGAGCCTATTATATATTCAAGTAAAAAGAATTGAATTTACGTCAGAGGAGATGGTTGGAGCTACTGAAAGACTAGAAGCTTAAATTTTATACCATCCTGGGAAGGCAAATGTAGTAGCCGAGGCCCTCACCCGTTGATCTATGGGTAGCCTGTCATATTTATAGCCAGAGAAGAGTGGGATAGCCAATGAGATTCATCAGCTAGCTAGTCTTGGAATTCGATTATGGACTCAGGTGATACCGGAGTTATTATTTAGAACACGACAATATCCTCTTTAGCAATTGAAGTGAAGGAATGCAAGTATGAGGATCCTGTGTTAGCTCATTACAGAGAAACAACCCCTTAGAAGGAGAAGAAACCATTTTCGATTACAAGAGATGGGGTCCTCAGTTATCGAGACTCACTATTCTCATTATTATGTTCATCCAGGAGCAACGAAGATGTATCATGATATCAAGGAAATATATTGGTGGGATGTAATGAAAAAGGAAATAGCAGAGTTTGTTGCTCAGTGCCCTAACTATCAGCAGGTTAAGATTGAGCATCAAATACCCGATTGATTATTGCAGGATATAGAGATTCCTACTTGGAAGTGGGAAGCAATTAATATGGATTTCATCATTGGCTTACCTCGTACCCAGTGTAAGTTCGATTCTATATGGGTGATTGTTGATAGACTTACAAAATCATCCTATTTTCTACTTGTCAGGACTACATATTCAGTAGAGGATTATGCAAGGCTTTACATTAAGGAGATAGTACGACTTCATGGTGTCCCTATATCTATATGTTATCTCAGATAGAGGTGCTCAATTTACAACTAATTTCTGGAGGTCCTTCTAAAAAGGATTGGGGACTCAGGTAAGTCTTAATAGCATTTCATCCCCAGACAATTGGTCAGGCTGAGCGTACTATTCAGACACTTGAGGATATGCTATGGACTTGTGTGATAGACTTCAGAGGTAGCTGGGATGATCATCATCCACTTATAGAGTTTGCATATAATAACAACTATCATTCCAGCATTCAAATGGCTCCATACGAATTTCTTTACAGACAGAAGTGTAGGTCACCTATTGGATGGTTTGATGTTGGGGAAACTAAGTTAGTAGGACTAGAGTTGGTACAACAGGCAGTTGAGAAGATTAAACTTATAAGGGAAAGGCTATTAGCAGCTTAGAGTCGTCAGAAGTCCTATGCAGATAATCGACGACGGGACTTGGAGTTTCAGGTAGACGACTGGGTATTCCTAAAGGTATCACCGATGAAAAGCATTATGATATTATATGCAAAGTAGGCCAGGTAGCATATGAGTTAGATTTGCCTTCCAACTTGGAGTCTGTATATCCAGTCTTTCATGTGTCTATGCTCCTAAGTGTATCAGAGATTCTTCCAGAGTCGTGTCAGTTGATGATGTTCAGGTCTCAGAGCAACTATCATATGAGGAAGCTCCCATTGCTATACTAGATAGACAGGTTCGGAGATTGAGGACTAAAGACGTAGCTTCAGTTAAAGTACTTTGGAGGAACAAGAATGTGGAGGAGATGACTTGGGAAGCTGAAGAAGACATGAAGTCTAGGTATCCTCACTTATTTTCACTTCCAGAAGAGGATAAGACTAAGACATCATATCCTTTAGGTGCGTATATGTTACTGGATTCTTATGTTAGTTAATGTCATTGTTCGTGTGAGGCCATTGTTGTTGTTATTGATTGAGACCTTGTGTGGCTTTGGATTAGTTGGTTTGATGCGTGACATGTTGGTATTAAGTAGTACAGTTACAGAGGAGACTCCACCAAAATTTCTATTAATCTTTGGGAGTTTAACATTGAGAGGCCTAAAGAGGGGGATGTCCTGGCCATTGGATTTATTCACTAAACAGTTGCCTAAATAACAAGGACAGTATTAATGTATTCGTAAGGGCTGTAGGTTATGAAACTGATAAGCGCATCATCAACATTCGAGGTCAAATATTCCAAAGAGGGGGGATGATATTACATCCTGCAGTATTACGTTGATGTTATATCCCATAGTAAAATGAGGATGGGTTATGATGTTAAAATAACATATGCTAGCATGTAAATATGCATAATACACATGATTAGCATAATATAGGTCCCTATTATTAGTAGAGAAACGTTGAGTTGCTTATGTGTATATATGTATTCCTTGTAAAAGATCTATTGCCAAGTAAAGACAATCATTGCCTCTTCCACCGTCCAAGGAACTTTATCCATTACAAATTGAAATATATCAAGTCTTAATAGGGAAGGAAGTCATTTTAGGAGCTGCTATAAGTATACAACTCTTATAAGGACCATCTCAATCAATTAGAAGCTCTTTACAATTGCACCATACGGACAGCTCTCTTTAAGGCAATTATTTTGCAATTTTACTTTTGGTTTGGAGGTTTTGTTTGTAAAGGTATTGGAAAGGCTTATCTCAAGTTCATCCTATCCCTTTTCTTCAAATAATTAAGGTAAGACTTCAACAATCCTTCTAGATAAGTTCATCTTCAACTTGGAAAAATGCACTTTAAATTCTTAATGATGTAGAAATAAAGGTACTTAGTAGTGTATTTGAGGAGGATTTGGTTGTTTTGAAGGGATGGAAATATAGTTATAAATATGTATATGTGTTTTTATTATTCATGTTCAAGGTGATATCATACTCTTCTCCATGTATTTGAGGTCATTTGGATCATAGTTTGGTTATTGATGAAGTTTTGTAGTTGTTAAACGGTTTTGAGTGGTTTCATAAAGTATCCTATGGCTGAAAATTTTAAAGTATAGCTGTTTGTGTTGGTGTTTGTATTGTGAGTAGAGAAGACGAGCTAGTAGTGTTGAATTACCATTGTAGGATGATATAAAACTTATGCACCCTAAGTGTTCGATACAATGTAGTAGTGAATCCAATTCTTGGTTTATTGATTCGATTGTGATCCAAACCATTTATACAATGTAGATTATCATTTGTAGAGCATACTGGAATTCGTGAGCTATCGCTGGCCAAGCAACAAAAGGTATGTTAAGGCTATCTCTTTTTTCCTTTTGGCATGGTCCATATAATACAAACGAAACGAGCAAACGCACAACTTTCATAAATGCCTCTATTCATAGAAGTACTAAAGGTGCCTATGTTGTTGATTCCCCATGTGTCCAATTATTATATCATATGTTCATGGGTGTCAGAAAAATATGTAAGTTGATAAAGTGTATCTGAAGGTATATTGATTTTATGACATTCTGAGAGATCTTATTGACTTACTTCATTATGCGTTGCATTCATTTATACCTGTGAATTGATCCATGAACAGATGGCGTTATATACGCGTATACTATATGTATATGGGGTATGGGAAAAGTTTACGGCGTTATATACGCACCACCACCTGATCAGTTGGTATACATTAATGATTTCGCCCACAGAGGCAGAGATGATATGATGGGATGCCCTCAAGGGCTTGATGATGTTATGTACACATATACCTATGCATGATATGATATTTATGCGCACATGCATGGCATTAAAAATGTTTCAGGATTCACAGAGCTATTTAGATTTACAGGTGAAGTCCTTTACTCCATGTTTCTTTTATGTCTTTTATGTACTGATTTTCATGCCTTACATACTCAGTACATTATTCGTACTGATGCCCCTATTTCCTAGGGCTTGCGTTTCATGCCCACATGTGCAGGTAGAGAAGCTGACGGTCCCCCTTTTTAGGATCCTTGCTCAGCGAGAGTTGGTGTGCTCCATTTGATCCAGAGTTGCTATTGGGTTTTGGTATGATATTTTTGTATACATATATGGGTATGACAGGGCCTAGTCCCGTCCTTTATACATTTGTACAGTCTATTAGAGGTCTGCAGAAAATCATGTATAGTTAGATAGTATATATATATATATATATATATATATATATATATATATGTATGTATATATGTATATGTGGGTGTGTGTGTCTTTTGGGCGTGTTTTCTCGTGTTTTTCACATGATTCAGTAGTTTATTGCTAGCCGTTATTCATGACCTACACTTATTTCATGATTATATCTTAGACGTATGTTTAGGGTGCTCGACTGGTAGGACTGGGGCCCTCGTCATGGCCCATCAATTTGGGTCGTGACACCACATATGGGGTGGCACAGAAGCGGAGAGTTGTAGCGTAGAAGCAAGAATTTTTGCAGGAGTGTATTGAGGCTCGCTCCTACAATGACGCAGAAGCGGAAATATTTCTGCATGTGCAAGAGTTCGAATTTATGTGATTTTTATGCAAAAGCGGAGTTTTGTTGCAAATGCGATGACGCAGAAGTGGTCCTTTGTTCGTAGATGCGGGTGTGGGCAGAACAATATAAATTCGAGGGTTTGCACATTTTGTCATATTTTGAGTTTGTGGATTTCAGATTTGGGCGATATTGGAAGAGATTTTCACCACATGGATTGGGGTAAGTATGTTTGACTTGGTTTTGATATTATTTCATGATTCCATCTATGATTTTTGATATTAATTGGTGATTTCGAAAGAGAATTTGGGGTTTTTTTTTAAACTTTCCTAATGTGAGTTTTTAAGTTTTAAAAATCAATTCGGGGTCAAATTTGAATAAAATTAGTATGGTGGGACTCATAATTGAATGGATTGTTGGAATTTGTGAGTTTTGTTGAGTTCCAAGGTGCGGGCCCCGGTTTGACTTTTTGGTAAACTTTGAGTAATTGATTAAAGATTTAATTTTTATCATTTGGGTTTGTCTCCTATGGCATTATTTGATGTTTTTGAGTTGCTTTTGGCTAGTTTCGAGCCGTTTGGAGGTCGATACGCACGAGATGGCATTTCTAGAGTGTTGTTTGGCTTGCCGGTATTTGTTTTGTCTTGTAGAGGTAAGTATCTTATCTAAACTTGGTCGAGGAACTAGTTTCCTGAGTTATTTGTGATAGCTATGTGCAATGGGTGCGCACATGTGTGGGAATTAAGCCCATGTACAAGCACTGGGCAGATTGTGCTGTTATGACTATGACCATGCCGGGCGGATTATGTTGTTATACATGTGATCATATCGGGCCATGATATTATGCATGTGGCCACGTCAGGTGGATTGTGATTATTAGCATGTGAGTTGTTCGTGCAGCACGTGAGTTGTCCGTGTTGATCCAGATATTGATATTATAGCACGTGATTTACTCGTGCAGCACGTGAGTTATTCGTGCAGCACGTGAGTTGTCCCTGCAGTTGATATTATTAGCACATGAGTTGTCCGTGCATCGTGTTGATACGCATCCTTCCCCTTGGGGTCACCCTCTCATGTTTCTCTCTTGATGGTATACACGCAGATTGTGAGAAACCGACGGGTTTCTGGTTGATGTGAGCTTTGGGAGAGGGTTATTGTTATCTGGATTGGGTTGCGCACCACAACGGTATTTGATTATTATAGTTCATCTTTACTTGTAATTTCCTTGACTGCCTACCTGAATTACTTGCATACCTTCTTTAAATACTAGATTGTTGACTGAGTAGAACACTTTAAAACAAAGTATTGTGAGCACCAAGGTGGTTTTTACCTCTGATATCCTGACTTAATCATATATTTATTCCATATTTGTTGAATTTATGAACTTTACAGGAGCAACGAGTATCATTTATAATTCTTGTTTCTAATACCTCGCTGAGGTTAGTTATGATACATATTTAGTACATGGGGTCGATTGTACTCATACTACACTTCTGGACCTTGCGTGCAGGTCTTGGAGCTGATATTGCTGTGCGTGGCAGGAGCTGGCCTTGAAGATGTACCTGCTTCTGACATAGCTACCACTTGTTCTTGGTAGTTCTATATTTGGTTTCTATTTATGTAAATTTCAAACAGATGTTGGATTATTTCCCTATAGTTTTGTAAATCTATGTCTTAGTGGCTCATGACTTGTAGTACTAGTCCTGGGAGAGTTGTATAAAGATTCGTTAATTCACTTTTTATCTCTTATTATTCTCATTTGAGTTATGCTGACTGTACTTGGATTACCTAGCGGGTTGGGTTAGTTTCCATCATGACTAGATGGATTTTGGGTCATGACACTGGATCAAATAAAACAGAGGCATCCCTATGGAAAACCGGAACAATACCTGCTCTATTTGGGAATGCATAAAAATGGGACTAGGCCCCACCATTTTGACCTCCGCCTCTTTGATAGCCTCTACATGGCTGACCTCCACTTTAATTACCTGACCTCCAGCTCTAGCAGTCTGACCCCCGCCTCTAGATGGCTGAGCAAGCGGTGGAGCAACCAGTGCCGGAATCATGGCAGAGAACTCTGCTGTGGTATGCTGCTCTACAACCTAGTGCCTTGGATCTCCGCAGGTATAACAAGTTCTCGGCTACTGTGGCTGGTGAAACTAAGATTGACCCTGACGGCCCGAATAATCACTGTGATAGCTCCGAAGCGGTGGTGCACTGATGGGAGGTGAGGTGTACTGTAGGCTAGCTGCTCAAGATGATATCCACAAGAACCACGACTGCCTGAGGCACTGTGGAATGCCTGGAGTGCTGATTGAATCGGCCTGGAGGATGGCCTTTACCTAAAGAATCTCAACATCCAGATGAGGCACCACTAAAACCACCAAAATGACGAGGCCTTTTCTCAGATACCGCCTCTCTACCTTGACCACGAATCATCTTAATTCGTTTAGCAATTTTTATGGCCTTCTAGAAAGAAATATCATCCCTGATATCCTTGGCTATGTGTAGCCTGTACCGAAAGTAAGTCCATCAATGAATCTCCTCACTCTCTCCCTCTCAGTAGGAAGTAAGACAATTATATGGCGAGCTAGATCTACAAATCAGGTCTCATACTGGGTAAGGGTCATGCTATCCTGCTGAAGGTGCTCGAACTACACGCGGTACTCCTCTCTCAGGGTGAAGGGGATGAACTCTCCAAAACAACTCCAAGAACTGATCCCAAGTGAGGGGCGATGAACCTGTTGGTCTGCCTCACTGATAATCCTGCCATCCCTCTTGGCAAAACCGATCATCTGGAACACTGCAAAATTGACTCCATTGGACTCAACAATACCCATGTTTCGCAACACCTCGTGAGAACGGTCCAAAGAATCATGTTGGGTTCTCCGAAGGTGTACCACTAAAATGAATAGGAAAGAGCTTTTTGAACTAGTCTAATCTCATCAATCCATCGGAAGACATCACGGGCCTCTCCTCGGACTGTGTAGCAATAATAGGCTGAGCTACCCCAACTGGCAAGACTGCTGGAGTCGGATACTCGTGTGCCATCTGCTCTGGTGTATGAGTAGCGGGAGTATGTGCTCCTCCCCCAACCTGAGAGACAGTTAGTGCCACTGAAAATGCTCCGGTTTGGGCCACACTCTCTATGAGGCCCACTAAGTGGACTAGAGTGTCTTGAGGTACTGGGTAGCAATAAACCCCTCTGGGGCCTGAGCTAGTCCAACTGGTACGGTATGAAAATGGACCTCCTGCTCAATCTGAGGCTCCGTAATAGCTGTTGCTGCAGGTGCTCTAGGCTGAGCTCGGCCTCTGCCTCTGCCTCTGGCTCGACCTTGGCCCCGGCCTCTACCCCTGGTAATGGCGACGACCTGGGGCTTTGGATCCTGATTTGTCGTGGATGTTGTGCGTGTTTTCACCATCTGCGAGAGAACAAGAATGGAATGATTCAAACTTGAGTGATAGAATAATGTCGCACCATAGAGAAAGAAAGAAGTGAAATTTTCTTAAAACTCTGTAGCCTCTAGAAGATACATATAGACGTCTCCGTACCGATCCTCCAGACTCTACTAAGCTTGCTCATGAATTGTGGGACTTAAGCAACCTAGTGCTCTAATACCAACTTGTTATGACTCGGATTCCCAACCTCGGGGCTGTGATGGCGCCTAAAGTTTACTTGCTAGGCAAGCCAACATTAGATAAGCAATTACCATTTTAAAAGTTTTAAACAGAGTAATAATAATTATTAATGATAATGAAGCTGTAATACAAACCCATAACATAACACAGTCTATCTAGCCCCTGAAATCTGGCATCACAATACATGAGCAACTAGAAGTGTACAAGTACGGTTTAAATAAATACAACTATTCGAAATGAGATAAACAATAAAGATGGAAATAGATGGGGACTTAAGGGACTGCGAACGCCAACAGCTCTACCTCAAGTCTCCGTTTTATATGCGATCCGAGAAAAGCACTACTAGACACCGCTGAGACCAACACCAGTATCTGCACAAGAAGTGCAGAAGTGTAGTATGAGTACAACCGACTCAATGTACTTCATAAGTGTCGAGCCTAATCTCGACGAGGTAGTGTCGAGGCTATGATAAGACACCTCTCTCTCTCTCTCTCTCTCTCTCTATATATATATATATATATATATATATATATATATATGTAAAAGCAACAAGATAACAAGTAGGACAATTATAATATTAACTGGGAGGGGACACATAGAAAGGGGAGTACAAAAAGAACGGCAAGTACAAAATCACAAAATAGCCTTTTGCCAAATAGCAATAACAAAGAAACCAAATTAAATCATCAATCTGGAAATCAAGTAAAGCAATGAAATCAACAATGCCACGACATTACCCTTCGTGCTTTTACTCTTATCTTCGCCATGTAATATTATAAATGAAATGACACTGCATCACCCTTCGTGCTTTTACTCTCATCCTCACCATATAATAATGATATAATATGTGTAATGGCACGACATCACCTTTCGTGCTTTGATTCTCACAATATAATATGCATATAAGTCATGGAAACACCCTTCTTGCTTTTCACTCTTCCTCACCATGCAACAACAATAATCCAAAATAACAATGCAAGGTGGGAAGCAATTTCAGATCAATCATTGTGGCGTGATAACCAAACTCAACTTTCCAGAATCCCAGTAACTTTGAAATAAATAATAAAAATGGAAGTGAACAATTAAATAAGTAATAACCTAACTAGGCATGGGAAGAATAGTCAATGAAACAACATAATTCAATAAAATAATTTCCACCCACATGCTTTAACCTAGTGAAAACTTATATATACTCGTTATCTTGTATATACGCCGTCCCTACACATAATTCATGCAGCACATAGACCAACAAGTCTTAATCCCTCAACTCAAGGTTAACCACGACATTTACCTCGCTCTGCAACCAAGTAAATCAACCAACCACAGCCTTGCCTTTTGAACAAGCCTCGAAACCGACCAAATCTAACCAATTATCGATTAAACAATTCAAAATAAGCTTTAGAAACTACTCATGAGTGAAAAATATTCAATCTTTAATGACTTTGGAAAAAGTTACCAAAAGTCAATCCTGGGCCCGCTTGGTCAAAACTCGATATTCAGGCCAAAACTCGATCACCCATTCACCCCCGAGCCTGGTTATGTGATTTATTTCGAAATTCGACCACAAGTTGGGGTCGAAATCTCAATTTTGCAAAATTCCTAAATTCTACCAAAATCCCTAATTTCTACCACCGAAATTCTAGATTAGAGTTAAAAACACATCAAAAGTATTGAGTAATTGAAAACAAATAGATTAAAGTACCTTCCCAATGAATTTGGGAAGAAAAAACTCTTGAAAAATCGCCTTTAGAGTGTTTAGGGTTGTAAATGGTGTAAAATGAACTAAGTCCCGATTTTTTCCTTTTTTACCCAGCTGCAGATGTTGGAAATTGCGAACTCTTGTTCGTAATTGCGAGCATAGTAAATGCGAAACAAAAGTCGCAAATGCAAACCTTGTATCAGAAGTCCAAATGTCGCAAATGCGACAAAATATTCGCAAATGTGAACAACCCCCCTCCCCCCACTTCACAAATGCACCAAAAGCTACACAAATGTGAACCTGACTCAAGTCGCCTGTTATCCTAAATGTGACCACTATCTTTGCAAAAGAAACCATTAACAGTTTGCAAAAGTGAACCTATTCCTCGTAATTGCGAAATCACCCATCCTAGGCCCTGCTCGCAAATGTAGACTTTTGTTCGCAAAAGCGTGGCTCACAATTGCGAGATCTGCATCAGACACCAAAAGCAAACACTGCATCAGCAGTCCTCAAACCATCCAAACTCATCCAAAACACGTCTGGAACTCACCTAAGCCTCTCCAGCTCCAAACCAAACATGCATACGCATGTAATAACATCATACGAACTCGCTCGCACGATCAAAATAACATCTAAAACTACAAATAAAACATCAAAATGAATAGGATTCAAAGGAAAACTCAAGAACCATTAGAATTGCAACCAAGCGTCTGAATCCTATCAAACCAACTCCGAATAGCACCAAATTTTGCAGACAAGTTTCAAATATCAAAACAGACACTATACCAAGTACCAAAATCAAAATCCGGAACCGATAGACACACTGTTGACCTACGGTCAAACCTAGGAAGTTTTCAAACTTTTAAATTGCTAACTTTCAGCAAAATAAATCTAATTAACCTAGGGGCTTCCGAATTCAATTTTGGGCATACGCCCAAGTCCAAAATCACAATACGGACCTATTAAAATCGTCAAAATATCAATCTGGGATCATTTACACAAAATTTGATCGTGGTAAACTCTAGCCTTAGTTTTAGCCAAAAATTTCCATTTTTATTAAAACTTCATATAAAAGCTTTTGGAAAAGTGACACGGACCACACACGCAAATCAAGAAAACTAATGAAGCTACAGGAGGTCTCGAAACAAGAAAATAAAGGTTAGTACTCAAAACGACATATTGGGTCATTACAAATTGTGACTAAGAGTGAAATGCATGAAGGGTATTGCCATGCTTGTGAGAAAGAGTGATTGTGCGTGAAGGGTGTTTTCGTGCCTTATTTATATATTGATATTATTTCTTAAGATAACTTGAGGATATGCATGAAGGTTGTTTCCATTCTTATTTTTATATTATGATGTGAGGATGAGAGTACAAGCACTAAAAGTGATGCCAACAGTTTTGTTGATTTCATTGCTCCTTATTCATATATTTGGAATGTGGACTTGGCTTTGTGGCTCCGTTAATTACTTTTGAAGAGGCTTAATCAGTGACACTTTACTTTATGATTCCGTTTTATGCCCCTTTACTTGTGTCCTTATTATCCCTTTCACTTGTCATTATCCCGTTATTATATTTTACTCTATCTGTTATTTCATTGCTTCTTGATTTATATAACTGGATAAGTTTATTGTAGGTGTCTTGTCTTAGACTCATCACTACCGTGTTAAGGTTAGGCTCAACACTTATTGTGTATATTGGGTTAGTTGTACTCATACTACACTCTACACTTCTTGTGCAGATCTAGACATAAGTACCAACATAGTCCCGAGAGGTTCTTAGCAGATACTTGTAACGATCCAGCCGATCATTTTGAGTATTGTAGCAATGTTCCCTCATTTTGAGTATTGTAACGATCCAGCCGATCATTTTGTGCATTGTGATCGCGTGAGGAGACTCGCGTTCGTGTAGAAAGTTGAGGCCGGCTGGGCACTCGACATGTATGCCTTCGTGTTCACGGGAGATGGGTCATGTTTGCGTAGGGATTGGTTTTGTGTTCATCGCATTTGCGAGGGAGGTCTCGTATTGGCATAAGAAGATTTTTGGCAGCTGAGGATTTTGTGCTTCTCGAACACAAGGCACTTTCCGCGTTCGCGAAGAAGGGCAATTGGGCAGCAGTATATTATTTCAAAATCGAGGGTTTTGTCCCATTTTTCATCTTTTGTATTAGAGACCTCGGTTTTGGGTGATCTTGAAGGGATTATCAAGGAGTTGGTTGGGGTAAGTGATTCTAACTCGGATTTGATTAATATACAAGAATCTATCATTGTTTTTGCCATTTAATTAGTGTTTTGGGTTGAAAAATTGGGAAAATTTGTTGAAACTTCATAAGCTACATTTTGAGGATTTAAAAGGCGATTTAAGATCGGAATTGGATGATTTTGGTATGGTTGGACTCGTTATTAAGTGGGTGTTCGGATTTTGTGAATCTTGTCGGGTTTCAAGACATGGACTGGGGGTTGACTTGTTGGGTTATTTTTTGACTTTGGTTGAAGAACTTAGCTATATCGTATGGAATCGATTCCTATAGCTTGTATTGATTGTATTAAGTGGTTTGTAGCTAGATTCTAGTTGTTCAGAGGCCGATTCGCGAGGCAAGGGCTTGTTGGAGTTGTGATTTGCCGGCTTGAGGTAAGCAACACTTCTAAACTTGGTACTGAGGGTATGAGTCCTTGGATTTTGTGTTATATGGTTGGTGTTGAGGTGACACACATGCTAGGTGACGGGTGTGTGGGTGTGCACCGTTGTAACTGTGACTCAGTTGATTATGTGGTACTGTCTAGTTGTCAAATCTTGTTGTTGTTCATATAATCCCTATGTGTTAGAGTAATTGGGCTGCGATATATGTTAGAAATTATGCTTAGGCTATATGCTTATGCTATTGGGACCCACCGAGGTCATTTCTGTTGTTGAGTTAATTGCTTAAATTGCAATTATGTACTCATTCACAAGCATCATTTGCATATCATATCTTTGTCTCTATTATCATTAATTGTTACATCATTTTATCCCTGTTTGGGCTGATTAGCAAGAGATTTGTGAACCCGAGAGACTGGAGAGCTAGATGACTGAGTTGGGGCCTGAGGGTCTGGTTGTGAGTGATATTTATGGGATCGGATTGCACGCCATAGTAGGCTTATTTGACACATTTATGGGATCGAGTGGCACGCCGAATCATACCATGTTGTCTTATATTAGAGCTTGGGTAGGATCCGCCCCTCCGGAGTCTAACATACCAGAAGTAAGCACAGGTACCATTAGGTGCTGAGCGATTGAGAGTGCTGAGCGATTGAGTATGCTGAGCGATTGAGTGTGCTTAGGAATTCAGCATGCTGAGTGAGATTGAGTACTCTGAGAGAGCGATTACATGAGTTTATTATTGTGTTTCATTACCTGTAACATGCATATTTGACATGTAGTCATAGAGAAGTAACATTCTTCATGCTGGCTATACTTGGCATATTTTATCAGTATTGAGCTTAAATTGTTGAACTTGAGAGCATGTCTACATTTCTATATTGTGTACGAATTGATCATAGAATTTCTCTAAGTTATTACTGTCATTTCCCTGTTATATCGATACTATTATTATCTGGATTTGGACTGTGCCTTTTTGGGCTCGTCACTGCTTTCAGCCCAAGGTTAGTCCTGTTACTTACTGAGTACATTGGGTCGGTTGTACTCATAATACACTCTGCACTTCGTGTGTAGATGCAAGTACATCTGGACCCGGTGGTTTCTAGACTTGGAGCAGTACCTGCTTGGACAATATTGAGGTAGCTGCTACAGTGGCCACAGACCTCGACTCTCCTTTTTTTCAGTTTATTTGGCATAGTTGTATTAGAAGTTTTTAATGTGTTGACATTTAGTAGCTCATGCACTCGGTGACACCCGGATTTTGGGAGATTTTATAGTTGAGTCCCAGTTGTTCTTATCGGTTATTTATGAGAGT
This sequence comes from Nicotiana obtusifolia, assembly GCA_002018475.1. Lineage (NCBI taxonomy): Eukaryota > Viridiplantae > Streptophyta > Magnoliopsida > Solanales > Solanaceae > Nicotiana > Nicotiana obtusifolia. Next base: position 266,208 of record MCJB01016979.1, read on the forward strand.
TTTCACTGTTAAACTTATTACATCATGTTTTAATTTAAAATGCGTAGTTAATTTGTGATTGTCGGCTTGCCCAGTACAGTGATAGGCGCCATCACGACATATTGAGATTGTGTCATAATAAGTTGGTATCAGAGTCTAGGTTACATAAGTCTCATGAGTCATGAGCAGGTTCAGTAGAATCTTGTGGATCGGTACGGAGACATGTGTACTTATCTTTGGGAGGCTACCGAACCGAATAAGAAACTTCATTTCTTGTATTCTTGTCGTGTGAATTTGTTAATACCGGAAAACTAAACTTTTATTATTCTATTTTCTCACAGATGGTGAGGACACGCACGATCGCGTCGGGAGGATAACCACCAGTACCACCAACTCGGGCCGCGAGAGCCGGGGCTGCAGTAGAGGCCGAGGTGCAGCTCGTACAGCGACTAGAGCAGTACTTGTGGAGCCACCAGTTACTCCAGCTCAGGAGCAGATACTAGATGTCGTTGAGCCGGTGGGACCAGCTCAGGCATCAGTTGTGCCCATTGTGATTCCAGGCCTTCAGGAGGATTTGGCCCAAATATTGACTGTATGCACTAGCCTTGCTCAAACGGTTTCAGTTCAGGCCACACTAGCCACTTCTCAGGCCCAGGGAGATGCTAAGACTCCCACCGCCCGTACTCCAAAGCTGGTGGTTCAGGGACTTCAAACACCGGGGGTACTACCAGCCCAACTGATTGTAGTTGCTCAGGCCCAGGTGGGTTCACCTATAACTGAAGAGGAGTAGAAGCGGCTAGAGTAGTTTGGGAGGCTCAGGCCTCCAGCATTCAGTGGGCCTGAGTCAGAGGATGCTCAGGATTTCTTAGACTGGTGCGAGCAGATCCTTCGCACGGCGGGTATTCTGGATACTAGTGGAGTCTCATTTACTACTTTTCAACTGTCGGGGGGCCGCCTTCAGATGGTGGGAGGTCTATGAGTTGAGCAGGCCAGCAGACGTTGCACCACTTACTTGGCATAAGTTTTCAATTCTCTTCTTAGAGAAGTTTGTTTCACAGGCTTATAGAGAGGAGTTACGTAGGCAGTTTGAGCAACTACACCAGGAGGGTATGTCAGTGACCCAGTATGAGATGAAATTTTCAGAGTTGGCTCGCCATGCGATCTGGTTGGTTCCCAAAGAGAAAGAAAGGATTAGGAGGTTCACTGATGGGCTCAACTATGGACTGCGCTTCGCCATAACCGGGGAGATTGCATCAGGTGCTAGGTTCGATGAGGTGGTTGATATTTCTAGGAAGGTAGAGCAGAGGGAAGCCAAGAGATCTCGTGGTTCGGGTGGTTTCAGCGGTGTTTCTTCTGGAGGACAGTTCCACCACAACAGGGGTCACCCTTATAGGCCCGCTCAGATGGCTCGTCCGATTCATCGTGGTGCATCAGCTAGCCAGGGTTCATACAGTGCTCATTTGGGTTAGTCATCTCTCAGTGCCCTCTTAGATCAGAGTTCATCCCGAGCTCCATCAGTTCAAGGTTCATCAGTACCAGGTCCTTCTAATAGCTATTCTGGTTCTTGGGGTCCGATTTAGTCTCCACCACCATTGGTGGATCGAAATTGCTTCGAGTGTAGGGAGTTTGAACATGTGTAGAGGTAGTGTCCCCGTCATTTTAGAGGTCAATACAGCAGAGGTACCAGGTTACGAATTATGCACTAGTTACTTCACCACTCACTCGGTCGGCTCGGGGTGGGGCTTAGGCAGTTAAAGGTCGCCCTAGAGGGGAACGCCGATCAGGTGGCGGTCAGGCTTGATGCTGTGCTTTTCCTTCCAGGCCAGAGGCTATTGCTTCATACGCAGTGATCACAGGTATTGTTTCAGTGTGCCACAAGGATGCTTCCATATTATTATAACGTGGTTCCACTTATTCATATGTATCATCGTATTTTGATTGTTATTTGGATATGCCCAGCGAGTCCTTAGTTTCCCTATTTATGTATCTATGCTGGTGGGCGATTCTATTATTGTGGACCATGTGTAACAGTCGTGTCTAGTGACTGTTGGTGGATCGGAGACGAGATCTGATCACTTATTCCTTAGCATGGTTGATTTTGACGTGATTTTGGGCATTGATTGGTTTTCCCCATATCATGCTATTCTGGATTGTCACGCCAAGATCGTGATGTTAACGATGTCTATGCCACTTAGGATCGAGTTGACAGGTTCTCTGGACTATGTTCCCAGTATGATGATTTCATATCTAAAGGTCCAACGGATGGTTGGGAAGGGATATTTGTCATATTTGAATTTTGTGAGGGATGTTGGTGTTGATATTCCTACCATTGATTCCGTTCTGGCAGGAGACTTTCTGAATGTGTTTCCTGCAGACCTGTCGGGCATGCCACCCGACAGGAACATTGATTTTGTTATTGACTTGGTGCCGGGCACTCAACCCATTCCCAGTCTTCCGTATCGTATGGCACCAGTAGAGTTGAAGGAATTGAAAGAGCAGCTTCAGGAGCTTCTTGATAAGGGGTTCATTAGGCCTAGTATCTGGCCTTGGGGTGCACCGGTTCTGTTTGTGAAGAAGAAAGATGGTACCATGCAGATGTGTATTGATTATAGGCAATTGAAAAAAGTTACAATTAAGAACAAGTATCCTTTGCCGCGCATTGATGACTTATTTGACCAGCTTCAGGGAGCTAGAGTGTTCTCTAAGATTGATTTGAGGATTGGGTATCACTAGTTGAAGATTCATGACTCTGATATTCTGAAGACGGCATTCAGGACCCGCTATGGTCACTACGAGTTCCTTCTGATGTCTTTTGGGCTGACCAATGGCCTAGCAACATTCATACATATGATGAACAGTGTATTCCGGCCAAATCTTGATTCTTTGTCATAGTATTTATTGATTGTATCCTGGTGTACTTACGAGCCAGGAGGAGCATGCACAACATCTGAGGATTGTACTACAGACGTTGAGGGAGGAGAAGCTTTATGCTAAGTTCTCCAAGTGTGAGTTTTGGCATAGTTCGGTGGCGTTCTTGGGGAATGTGGTGTCCAGCAAGGGGATCAAGGTGGATCCAAAGAAGATTGAGGCGGTTCAGAGTTGGCCCAGACCATCTTCAGCTACTGAGATTCGGGGTTTTCTTGGCTTGGCCAGATATTATCGCCGCTTCAAGGAGGGTTTCTCGTCCATTGTAGCTTCTTTAACCATGATGACCTAAAAGGGTGCCCCATTTAGGTGGTCTGGTGAGTGTGACAAGAGCATTCAGAAGCTCAAGATTTCCTTAACCACAGCTCTAATCCTAGTTTTTCTTTCAACATCGGGTTCTTATACAGTGTATTGTGACGCTTCTTGGATTGGTAGTGGGTGTGTCTTGATGCAAGAGGGTAGAGTTATTGCTTACGCTTCACGCCAGTTGAAGTCTCATGAGATGAACTGCCCCGTTCATGATTTAGAGTTGGCAGCCATCGTTCATGCATTGAAGATTTGGAGGCATTATCTCTACAGTGTGTCTTGTGAGGTATTTACAGATCATCAGAGTCTTCAGGATTTGTTCAAACAAAAGGATCTAATTATGAGGTGGCGGAGATGGTTGGAGCTGTTAAAAGACTATGATATTATCATTTGGTATCATCCCAAGAAGGCCAATGTAGTGGCTGATGCCTTGAGTAGAAAGGCGGTGAGTATAGATAACCTTGCATATATTCCTGTTGGTGAGAGACTGCTTGCATGAGATATTCCGGCATCGGCCAATCAGTTCGTGAGGTTAGAGGTTTCTGAGCCTAGTCGGGTTCTAGCTTGCGTGGTTTCTCATACTTCGTTATATGATCGCATCAAAGAGCGTCAGTATGATGGCCCCCATTTGCTTGTCCATAAGGACACGATTCAGCACAGTGATGCACACAAGATTTCTATTAGAGATGATGGGGGTGTTGCGGATACAGGGTCATATTTGTGTGCCCAATGTAGATGGGTTACGTGATTTGATTCTTGAGGAGGCCACAGTTTGTAGTATTCCATTCATCCAGGTGTCGCGAAGATGTATCAGGACATGAGGCAACACTTTTGGTGGTGGAGAATGAAGAAAAATATAGTGGAGTTTGTAGCTCGGTGCTTGAATTGTCAGCAGGTGAAGTACGAGCATCAAAGGCCAGGTAGTTTGCTTCAGAGGCATGAGATTCCTGAGTGGAAAATGGAGCCTATCACCATGGACTTCGTAGTTGGGCTTCCAAGGACTTTGAAGAAATTTGATGCTATTTGGGTGATTGTGGACCGCTTGACTAAGTTCGCGCACTTCATTCCATTTGGGCCTACCTATTCCTTGGAGTGGTTGGCTGAGATCTGTATTTGTGAGATTGTTTGCCTTCACTGTGATCTGATGTTCATTATTTTAGATCGGGGCATGCAATTCACAACATAGTTTTCTAGAGCAGTGCAGCGAGTTAGGCACACAGGTTGAGTTGAGTGTAGAATTCCACCCTCAGACGGACGGATAGTCCGACCGCACAATTTAGATATTGTAAGGATATGCTACGCGCTTGCATCATGGATTTTGGGGGTTCTTGGGATTAGTTTCTACAGCTTGCAGATTTTGCATATAACAACAACAACTACCAATCGAGTATTCAGATGGCTCCGTATGAGGCCTTGTATGGGAGGCAGTGTCGGTCTCCAGTTGGTTGGTTTGAGCTAGGTGAGGCTAGGCTATTGCATACTGACTTGGTTCAAGATGCTTTGGAAAAGGTTAAGTTGATTCAGCATTGGCTCCGCATGGTAGAGTCTAGACAGAAGAGTTACCCTAATTGGAAGGTTTGTGATTTAGCCTACATAGTGGGAAAGAAGGTACTACTCGGAGTTTCATCCATAAAGGGTGTTATGAGATTAAGGAAGAAGGGAAAGTTGAGCCCTCGATATATTGGCCCTTTTGAGGTGCTTGAGAGGATTGGAGAGGTAGCTTACAAGCTTACATTGCCACCTAGTCTATCGAGTGTTCACCCAGTATTTCATGTTTCTATGCTCCGAAAGTATTTCGGTGATCCGTCTCATGTTTTGTACTTCAGCACTCTTGAAGTAGATGGAGATTTGACTTGTGATGTGGAGCTGGTGGCCATTTTGGATCTGCAGGTTCGAAAGTTGAGATAAAAGAATATAGATTCAGTGAAAGTATAGTGGAGAGGTCAGTCAGTTGAGGAGGCTATTTGGGAGATCGAGCGGGAGATGTGGAGCAGATACCCACACCTATTTGAGGCTCCAGGAATTATTCTAGACCCGTTCGAGGATGAACGTTTGTTTAAGAGGGGGAGAATGTAATGACCCGGCCAGTCGTTTTGAGTATTGTAGCCCCGTTCTCCCATTTACTACTTATTCTATGTTCGTTTATTGTTATGTTACTTTTCAGGATGCTTGGTTTGGCTCCGAGGATGTCTCGGAATGAATTGGGACACTTAGTCCAAATGTTGGAAGCCTAAGTTAAAAGAGTTGACTAGATGTTGAGTTATGTGTAAATAACTCCGGGATGGAGTGTTGACGGTTCCAATAGCTCCACATGGTGATTTTAGACTTAGGAGTGTGTCGGGATATTGATTTGGAGGTCCGCATGTCATTTTGGCTTGAATTAGTGAAAGTTGGAAAGTTGAAGGTTTAGAAAGTTGAGAAGTTTGACCGAGAGTTGACCTTGTTGTTGCCGAGCTCAGATTTTAGTTTCGGAAGTTGGAATAGGTCTGTTGTGTCATTTATGACTTGTGTGCAAAATTTGAGGTCAATACGAGTTGATTTGGTGTGTTTCGGCATTGGTTTTAGAAGTTGGAAATTCAATAGTTCATTAGGTTTGAATTGGGGTGTGATTTGTGTTTTCGATGTTGTTTGATGTGATTTGAGGGTTCGACTAAGTTCGTATGATGTATTAGGATGTGTTGGAACGTTTGGATAGGGTCCCAGGGGCCTCGGGTGAGATTTAGATTGATTGAGGATTGTGTTTGGTCTTGTAGAGCTGCAGAATTTCTGGTATCTGGTTTCCTTATACGCGTTCGCGAGAGAGGTCTTGCGTTCAGGATGAGTATCTGAGTGACTGGTCAATTTTTTTCTTCACATTCGCGAAGAAGGCCACGCGTTCGCGAAGGTCTAGGGAGTTTGTGCATCGCGATCGCGAGAGGAGACTCGTGTTTACGTAGAAGGTTGAGGTCGGTTGGGCTCCAAGCATGTAAGCATTCGCGTTCACGGGAGATGGGTCGCGTTCGCATAGGGATTGGTTATGTGGTCATCGCGTTCGTGAGGGAGGTCTCGCGTTCGTGTAAGAGGATTTTTGGCAGCTGAGGATTATGTGTTTCACGAACACGAGGCACTTTTCGCGTTCGCGAAGAAGGGCAACTGGGCAGCAGTACATTATTTCTAAATCGAGGGTTTTGTCCCATTTTTCATCTTTTGAGCTAGAGATCTCAGTTTTTGGCGATTTTTGAAGGGATTATCAAGGAGTTGATTGGGGTAAGTGATTCTAACTTGGATTTAATTAATATACAAGAATCTATCATTGCTTTTACCATTTCATTAGTGTTTTGGGTTGGAAAATTGAGAAAATTTGTGGAAACTTCATAAGCTACATTTTTAGGATTTTAAAGGCGGTTTAAGGTTGGAATTAGATGATTTTGGTATGGTTGGACTTGTTATTGAATAGGTGTTCGAATTTTTTTGAATTTTGTCGGGTTCCGGGACGTGGGCCTGGGGTTGACTTTTTGACTTTGGTTAAAAAACTTAGCTTTATCGTACGGAATCGATTCCTATAGCTTGTACTGATTGTATTAAGTTGTTTGTGGCAAGATTCGAGTCGTTCAGAGTCCGAGTTGCGAGGCAAGGGCTTGTTGGAGTTGTGATTTGTGCAGTTTGAGGTAAGTAACACTTCTAAACTTGGTACTGAGGATATGAATCTCTAGATTTCGTGTTACATGGTTGGTGTTGAGGTGAAACACATACTAGGTGACTCGGTTGATTCCGCGGTACTGTGTAGTTATCAAATCTTGTTGTTGTTCATGTAATCCCTATGTGTTAAAGTAATTGAGCTGTGATCCATGTTAGAAATCATGCTTAGGCTATATGCTTATTCTGTTGGGACCCACTGAGGTAATTTCTACTGTTGAGTTAATTGCTTAAATACAATTATATACTCAGTCACATTCATCATTTGCATATCATATCTCATCTCTGTTATCATTTATTGTTACATCATGTTATGATTGTTTTGGCTGATTGGCATGAGATTTGTAAGCCCGAGAGACTGGAGAGATTGATGACTGAATTGGGGCTTGAGGGCCGGCTTGTGAATGATATTTTTGGGATCGGACAACACGGCGCAGAAGGCTTATTTGACACATTTATCGGATCGGGCTGCGTGTCACAACATGCCATGTTGGCATATATTAGCGCTTGTGCAGGATGCGTCCCTCCGGAGTCTGACATATCAGCAGTGAGCGCAGGTACCGTTAAAATCTGAGTGAGAGTGTTGAGTGATTGAGTGTGCTAAGTGATTGAGTGTGTTGAGCGATTGAATGTGCTGAGTGAGATTGAGTAACTCTGAGAGTGTGAGTAGATGAGTTTATTACTGTGTTGAATTACCTGTAACATGCATAGTTGACATGTAGTAATAGAGATGTAACATTCCTTATGCTAGCTATACTTGGCATATTTTATTAGTATTGAGCTTAAATTGTTGAACTTGAGAGCATGAATACAATTCTCTACTGTATACGAATTGATCATGGGATTTCTCTCAGTTATTACTATCATTTCCACGTTATATCTATATTGTTATATCTGGATTTGGACTGTGCCTTTTTGGGCTCATTAATGCTTTCAGCCCAAGGTTAGTCATGTTACTTACTGAGTACATTAGGTCGGTTGTACTCATACTACACTCTACACTTCGTGTGCAGATCTAGGTACATCTAGACCCGGTGGTTGCTAGACTTGGAGCACTACCTGCTTCGAGACTATTGAGGTAGCTGCTACGGCGTCCGCAGACCTCGACTCTCCTTATTCTCAGTTTATTTAGCACTGTTCTATCTTTTCAAATAGTTGTATTATAAATTTTGACTGTGTTGACATTTAGTAGCTCATGTACTCAGTGACACCCGGATTTTAGGAGATTTTGTAGTTGAGTCGCAGTTGTTCTTATCGGTTATTTATGAGATTTTTCACTGTTAATATCGTGACAATATCGGACAAGTAATTCGAGGTAGAGCTGCATTCCGTTTGCATGACTTGAGTCATCTTCTTATTACCATTGTACTATTTTTATTTTTCGGACAGTATTGTGTTTCTTTCAAGACAATGTATTTAGTAAAATCTAGTAGCTCATGCACTTGTGAGTCCACGTCTTGGGATGGTGTATGTTAGGTGTTGGTTTTAGACTTATTATGTTTATCTCAAAATTACTTTTATGCTATGTTATTATCTTGCTGTTAGTCATTTATTGCAGTTCTTTCATATTTTTCTATTGTGTGTTGGCTTGCTTAGTAAGCGGTGTTAGGCGCCATCACGACCTCCGTTGGTTGAAGTTTTGAGTCGTGACTCAGTCGTATATTCCATTGAAGAGAAGAGTCCTTAATATGTACAAGTTGTATGATAGTTAGAGTTTGAATTCAAACTACATATTATCTGCGAATGAAGTTTTGGCGCAAGTCTTGGCTATGCTTTGATACCATGTTCAATATACATATCCCGTATATTAATATTCATATCCCGAAATAATAATCATATTATAAAATAAACAAATAAAAAGAAGAAGAAAATATTGCAGTGGCTATGGGTATAAATCCAACGTTTCGAAACATTGCAAAAATATTAGCTACTGACTTCTCACGTTGAAAGCCACTTTATATTCATTATTTAATATTATATATATATATATATATATATATATATCCTCTCATGATTATCTAATTAGCTAATCATCATCTCTTTTAATTTAAGATAGCAGAAGTCGAATTGCACAGATTTTAGTATTCTAACTGCAGTATTTTTTTTAAAAATCCAATTCAGCTAACTCTCCAATTATTACAAAATCATCATCCTACATTCCTTATTTGTCATCATTATTAGTTAATAAGAAAAACAACAATTGAAAGGCATAATATGATTTAGTACTCATGAACGTTCGTGTGACTTCCTAATTGATATGAATTCCAGTTGCCGTCAATTTACTCAGTCTGGCATGCGCCCTTATTTCCTTCTATTTTCATCTATATACCCTAAACAATCTCAGCTGACCAAGTAGTAAGTGGTGGACCTGGTCCACTATACATCTTTATAAATAATTATCAAATTTAATTATTTATAACCCTCATAATGTGTAATTGACCCACTAATTACTTATTTAATGCACGGTCTTAATCTTATATGTTATAGTAAATCTTCTTCCACTAGCTTAGTACTTTTTTAATAGCTATAAAATAAATTAATTCTATAATCTCGCAATTATTAAGTATAAATAAAAATAAAATCGAGTTATTACACTTTGGCTATGCTCTGATACCACAAAAGGATTCTCTATTTAGAGATAAATTTATTGTATATTCTAATAAAGAGAAGAGTCCTCAATATATAAGAGTTGTATGATAGCTAGCACCTGAAGTGTTTGAATATACGTAAAATGCAATGAGTGTCTAGTTCTATCTTATCTCAACAACTTATACAATTCAAACTTTAATTCAAACTACGTATTATCTATTGTATTCCTAACATGGCGTGATTTCTATTTTAAAAATAAAAATTATAATATTTTTATTTTTTATCAAAGTAAGTGTGTAATCAGACTGTAGATCAGTTTGATAAATCCTTTTGGCAAAACAATTTTAAAGTTAGTTCCATGTACTTCTACTTTTATATTTGAGAACCCAAAAACTATTTTTTAAATATAAATCAAACCCATAAAAAGTTTGTGTTCGTGTTAACACACTCTTGCAGGATGTGGGAACTCCAATGCATGAAGAAACGTCAGCAAAATGATGCTAAAATGGGGTGTTTATATATATATATATGAATATGCTATCATCTTTTGTCTTTAAAATCCCATGTAATTGGGTAATCCTTTTATCATTAATGTTAGGCAGAATAGCTTAGTAGAACCTTGTACTTGTACCGGTTTGACATCCCGCTACTCTCACTTCACTCGTTTTCATCCAGACACTTCAACTTGTTCAAAGCCTAGATTTTAAATCCTCTGACCGATGACCAAGCACATGTGACAACAAAATAATTGAGCTGGACAAAGTGGGTGTAATTCACGCAAACAATGAGCGTGAATACAAAAATTTTGAACAAAAAATAATTAAAATAAGAAGAATAAAACATTAAAATAAGAATGAAAAATAAAAAAAAAAGATAAATATAAAATAAGTACAAAAAGAAAAAACCAAAAGACATGCTCTGTTTCTTTTCTTCCCCTCACCACACCCACTCCATGTAATTTTTGTTTCTTGTTAGCTCCCACGCCCTCCCCCC
>MCJB01016979.1:276783-290711 GCA_002018475.1 Nicotiana obtusifolia
CCCCCCCCCTTTTTTTATTTTTTCCCCAGTACGCTTCTTTTCTGCTATCAATACTTATTTTCTCCTGTTTTCATTTAATTTTAACCTTTTTCTCATAGTTAAACCCCCCAACCTAGCTTCTTCTTTCTCCCCTCCCCTTTCTGGTTGTTAACATCCCCCCTCGCCCAAATAAAATCCAGCTCTGCAAGCGGACAATATCCGACTCCGACGATGCCTTGATAGCCGCTGTTACAAATAATGCGCCGCTGATCTGCTTAATTAAAAATACTTAAATAATTATTTTTACCCTGAATTACGGGTAACAATTGAATTTGTACGTGGTATTAAGGATATGTAACTTGGCCTGATACAATTAAAGAATAAACGATAAATAAAGACTGATTTAAATAAATGAAAGAACAAACGAACTACCAAAGTTGAGTAATTTAGCTGCGACAGAATGAACAATAATGAAAATAAGTATCTTATGAAGAAGATAGTCAAAATATGCTAACTGTTATATTGTTCGTATGTCGTCCTCTATACAGTAGGGTTGAATTCTTTATATAGGAGGAGAAAAGAATCATATCCAAGGTAAAAAACCTAATTACAGGGTAAAAGATCCCTAAAATTATTGGGTTCAACGTCTTTGCTGATTTGGGCCGTGATTCCCGCCGAGATATTTACATGTCACGAGATTTCTGGCCCTTTCGTTACGCGAATCTGATATTTTTACCATAAGATGCTTTACCCGGACCGGTCTCGACAACCTTATCTCGAATATCTTGGCTTTGAGTTTTATCCCGATGACGCCTGACCTCGAACTTCCCTTCTCGAAGTGCTGGTCTCGATCTACAGGAGAGCGATATCATTCTACACCGATCTTCGTAGCCCAAACCGGTGCTTCCTGTGCGCTTGATCGTATCAGACCCCATACAGATAGTCCCCTCGTTTTTTGGAGAGTAATGACAAGAAACGATATGAGCCGCCGCTTTTCAAGATTAGGTTTAAGTGAGAACACACTTATTAGGTACGGCACGAAGTTCGAAGCGTCAAATTAGATAACATAAAAACGTCTTGTTGATGGATGACGGCAGCATGATGACGCACATGGCCATTATCAAAAAAAGGTCCTTTCGTGTCCCAGCTGGCAACAAACCCTGTAACTTCTACAAATATCAATTAATGTTTTTCCATCTCGTGTTTCGAACCGCCGCTTTTGAAAAGTATAAATAGCCCCTCCATTCTTCAATTTCCAGGTTTTGCGTCGTTTGAATATTTTCTTGCTTTTGCTCTCTGTATTTTTGTGCCTCAAGCAAACTTTTATCATACACTTCCCTTTGCATGCCTCCCATCTCTTCTACTCTAATGGCGAAAACATCTAAATCCATCCCTCAAAGACAACAACCTTCTTCCTCTCAACCCGCTGAAGAGGTTGAGCCTGCCTCTGTTGAGGAAACTTCGGCGGAGCATCCTTTAAAAGCTTTCATACCGGTTGGATGCTCGACCGTTTCCGACTTCAAGGTGGAGAAGGCCTCTTCAGTACCGGGCCGGGGCGAACCGGTCGCTAGGTACATTAGTTCGATCACTAACAAAATCCTTGATAGGGTGAAGACGGAGTGTAAATGGGTTGGAAAGGATGTGGTAGTCCCCTCCCCGGATGAGGCGATTACCACCCACGTGGAGGGTTACTTGAGCGTCTATACCTACCCCTTCACGTTGGGACCTTTGGACCCCATAATTGTTGCCTTTTGTAAAAGGTACGACGTTACATTGGGCCAGGTTCATCCCTCCGTTTGGCGGATAGTTCACCTTTTTTGCTTTTTTGTGAGTAAGGTCGACGGGCACCCCTTCACCTTTGACCATTTACTTCGACTGTACAGTCCCCGAATCTTCCGAGGGGGACTAATAAAACTTGCTCGCCGGGCCAGCAAAGCCCCATTTTCGAGCATTGATGAGGACAAGGATCGGGATTGGATGAGCCGATTCGTTCGAATAAGAACCTCGAACCTTATCCCTGCAGAAGACATGTCGTTCCCTGAAAAGTGGAACGTGAACCGTATGTTTCCCTACTTAAATCCATCTGTTGTTCTTCTTTCGATATCTTACTGATATATTTTGCAAGGTGTAGCCGTTTCTCAAATGCCGGCCGCGATCCAACACTTGGAGGAATGGGTAGGTCCGGAAAGTGGTAGATCAGAGGACCTACTCAAAGCGCGCTTGGCGTGAAATATCGAAAGACCTTTGGAAGGCCAAAAATCATGGTGAGCTCAATAATGTGCTCATTCCTTGCCATATGTGATCGGCGCTGCTGATATCTCACTTCCTCTTTTCTTTACAGGGCTGTCGAAGGATGCCGAATTGAGGCCGACGCCCACCGATAGAGAGGCTCCTTGTCCTTCCCCTATTTCGGAGAAGGGGGGAGAGAAGAAAAGAAAAGAAATCCCCGATCCCTCAGAGCCCGAGAAAAGGAGGGTTAAGAAGAAAAGCATAGCTCGTAGGACCAGGATCGCCGACCTGGCTATCCGGCTGAGTGACGACTCCGAGGAAGATAGGAACCTCGGTACTTTAAATAATGAATCATCTCGGACAGTCCCCGAGCCGACGGTCGATGAAGCTTGCATCCCTCGAGCAGAGGATCTCGAGGCAGAGACGAGGACCGGGGTATGTGCCGATGCAGGGGAGGCAGTACAAGGAATCTCGGACCTCCCAGAGACAATGGACTCTCCCTCCTTTTCGGAGGCAACCCTTAACGAAGCCCAGGCTGCAAGGACGCATATGCCGAGCAAAGGCTCGGTACCGGCAGGAGCGTTCGAAGAGTTCTTCGATGGAGTGCCATCGGCTGATACATTCGGGATCGAAGTGCCGAGAAGGAATCCTCCTACCGAGACGAGCGGGGTATCTCTCGGTCTCAAGTTAGTCGATAGAAGGAGTCCTCCTACCGGGACGAGCCGGGTATCTCTCGGTCTCAAGTTAGTCGATAGATTTCCCGCTCCAAGCTCCAATCCTGATCAGAAGAGGGTAGTAAAGTTCACCATTCCCGAAGATGCTAGGGCTTTGGTTGCGCCCGTAGGGGTGGCTAGCTACCTTCATTGTTTGGTGACCAAAGAGGATCAGGCTGCAATGGATGCGGTGGACGCAGCCTGTTTATTCAATGAAGCCCAACAGGCGGCAAATAAGGTAAAATTCCTCATAGGCTGTATTTGGTGTCCATTACCTTATTCTTAGACTTGTACTGACTGTTTCATTTTTTCCTCACACCTTGCAGTCTTCGGTGCTTCATCACGAGGCGTTCCTTCGGCAAAGGGAAGAAAAGGCACGGCGCCAGCGGCTTGAGGGGGAGATGTCGACTCTTCGAACCGAGCTGGACTTTGTGCGTAAAGAGAATGACAGAACACTCGACCAGCTGGGGCAGCAGATTGACCGAGTAAATCAACTTCGGTCCGTAGTGAGCGAGGCCAAGGCAGAAACCGATGAATGGAGATCCAAGGCTGATATATTGACTTCGGAGAAGGAAACCCTCCGGGCTCGTGTAGTACCCTTGGAGGAGCATCTTTTGGAGGCATAAGAGAAAATCAGGGTTCTGACCAAGAGCACCAATTCACTTCAATCCCAAGTCGAGGCGCTCACTCTGGATCGGGATGTCCTGGTAAACGAGCTGCAATCAGCAAAGTCCGAGATTGCCATGTCCAAAGCCGACGCCGATGACATGATAGCTCAATACAGAGCTGATGCTGAGGCCTCCCAGGAACAATCAAAGATTTTGGTCGAGTACACTAAGTGCCAGACCCGTCTTTCCGTCCTCAAGGAGCTACAAGCTCGATGCTTCGATCTATCCTCTGAGGTCGATGAAGCAGCAAAGATCGAAGCTGATGCTGCCTGTAAAATGATATGATCTTTTTGTAACATACTTTAATTTGCATATATAAAAGAATCCCTCTTTTTTGTCTGACTTTGTTCTGAAATTTTCATATCTAGTAAATTTTTCTGCCTTAGCTAGGATTTGTTTCACCATAGATTTTCTTCCTCTATGGCCGACTGAATAAGGCCCAAACCTCGAGGGGAGGGGTCGAGATTTGTCCTGATAACTCTTATTTCTTTCCGAACTCCGTTGACTTGGCAGGACCTTGGTCCGTTAAGGAATTGAATCCGTCTTAACAGGTTTTAACCCGATTCGGCCTTAGCCTTTTATGAATTCGGAGTTGCCTTAATAGGCTATGTTTCTCCCCGAACTTTATTAGTTCGATGCGGCCTTGGCCTATTAAGAAATCGGGATCATGCCTTAGCAAATTTTGTTCCCTTTTGAACTTTAATGACTTGATTCGGCCTTAGCCCTTTTAAAGAATCGAGGTTTTTCCTTGGCTAGTTTCAATCATCCTTGAATTTAACTTGGTTTGGCCTCAGCCTTTTATAAATTGGGATTTGCCTGAGTTGGTCTTATTTCCCTTCGAGTTTTGTTAACTCAATACGGCCTTGGCCTTTTAATCAAATTTGGGGTTTTCCTTAATAGGTCTTACTCCCTCTGAATTTGGCACAAACATTTGAACAATGTTAGTTTTTGATAATGTAATGAAAATCAAATAGGCCCTTGGGCTCCGAAACAGAATATCGGTGCCAAAGAAACTTTATTAGCATTCATACGCTTGTACAACTTTGCTTAAGGGGCAGATCGATCTATTTGGGCACGGTACTTTCGACCGTTTGACCCTTACATTGATTCCTAATGATCTGTGTGAAGTCCCCTTGAATTTGAAGTAGCTAAGCAAAGATTCGAAATAGACAAACAATTTCCAGATATTCAAGGTCAATCGAAGTTGTGCACCAAATATCATTATCTTCGATGAGCGACCGATCTAAGTTAGCACGACTCCTGGTTGCCTCATTAAAAAACTTGCCGTAAAACCCAATTTGGGACAAAACCGGTTGAAGGAAAAAAGAGTGCAACGCGTGCTTTCAGTCCTAGTGTCCCGTGTTTCCTGGCTTGAGGTCACTCTATTTGCTACATGCAGATGTTAGTATCATAAAACAAATAAAATGAAAAAAGAAATTTATTACCTTAACAATAGTATTGCTTCAGGTGGTTCACGTTTCAATTGTTTGGCAGCTGCTTGCCATCCATGGTTCCGAGCTTGTAAGATCCCTTTCCGGTAATCCTCAAGATAGTATAGGGCCCCTCCCAGTTCGGTCCTAGTTTTCCTTCGTTTGGATCTCGAGCGTTGGGTGTAATTCTTCTGAGTATGAAGTCCCCAATGTTGAAGTATCGGAGATGGGCTCTTCGATTGTAATACCTTCCAATTTTTTGTTTCTGCGTTGCCATCCGAACAAGGGTCGCTTCCCTCCTTTCATCCAAAAGTTCCAGGCTGATGTTCATAGCTTCCCGGCTCGATTCTTCGTTTGTGTATCGGAACCTGATGCTCGGTTTGTCTACCTCAACTGGTATCAGTGCTTCAGCATCGTAGACTAGGGAGAATGGGGTGGCCCCGGTGCTGGTTTTCTTGGTTGTGCGATATGCCCATAGAACCTCGGGCAGCATTTCCCTCCATTTTCCCTTTGCGTCGGCTAACCTTTTCTTCAAGTTTTGAATTATAGTCTAGTTGGTTGACTCGGCTTGACCGTTGCCGCTGGGTTGATACAGAGTTGACAATATTCTCTTGATCTTGTTGTCTTCGAAGAATTTTGTTACTTTGCTGCCAACGAATTGTTTGCCATTATCACATACGACTTCTGAGGGCATCCCAAACCGGCAAATAATATGGTCCCATATGAAGTCAATCACTTCCTTTTCCCTGACCTTTTCGTAAGCCTGTGCTTCCACCCACTTGGAAAAGTAGTTAGTCATAAAAAGAATAAATTGAGCTTTACCTGGTGCACGAGGGAGAGGGCCAACGATGTCCATTCCCCACTTCATGAACGGCCATGGCGATAGGACCGAATGCAATGTCTCTCAGGGCTGGTGAATCATCGATGCGTGCCTTTGGCATTTGCTGCATTTGCATACAAATTCCTTCGTATCTTTCTCCATGTCGATCCAATAGTAACCGGCCCGAATTATTTTTCGAACCAAGGATTCGGAACCGGAGTGATTGCCGCATGTGCCTTCATGTATCTCCCTTAAGATGTATTCGGTGTCACCGTGCCCAAGACATATGGCGAGGGGACCTCCGAATGTTCTTCTGTATAGGGTTCCGTCACCGGCCAAACAAAATTGGGCTGCCTTTGTGCGTAAAGCTCTTGATTCTTTGGGATCTGATGGCAACTTACCTGAACTGAGATATTCAATGTATTTGTTTCTCCAATCCCAGGTCAAGCTTGTTGAGTTGATTTCGGCATGGCCGTCTTCCACCACTGACCTCAATAGTTGTACGACCTTTTCAGAATCGATCTCTTCATCTTCGACTGATGACCCTAAGTTGGCGAGGGCGTCGGCTTCACTATTTTGCTCTCGCGGTATGTGCTGTAGGGTCCATTCTTTAAACCTATGTAGTGTGACCTGAAGCTTGTCCACGTACCTTTGCATGCGTCCCTCTCTGACCTAGAATGTCCTGTTTACTTGGTTGGCTACGAGGAGGGAATCACATTTGGCCTCGATTATCTCTACCCCCAGGTTTTTTGCCAACTCTAAACTTGTAATCATAGTCTCATATTCTGCTTCGTTGTTAGTCAATTTTATAGTCTTAATAGACTGTCGAATTGTGTTCCCAGTTGGGGGTCTAAGTATGATTCCAAGCCTAGATTTTTTCGAATTAGAGGCGCCGTCTGTGAACAAAGTCCACACTCCCGAAGGAGTCCCCGATTCGGTCATTAGTTCTCTCTCGACCTCGGGAATAAGCGACGTCATAAAGTCGGCGACAAAATCTGCTAGCACTTGAGACTTGATCGAGGTTCGAGGCCGATATTCAATATCGTATCCGCTTATCTCGATGGCCTACTTGGCCACTCGACCTGATAGCTCAGGTTTGTGCAAAATATTCCTAAGGGGATAAGTTGTCAATACACATATGGGGTGGCATTGGAAGTAGAGTTTTAGCTTCCTAGAGGAACTCAATAAAGCGAGTGCTAACTTTTTCAAATGTGGGTACCTAGTTTCGGCCTCACCAAGTGTTCTACTGACGTAGTAAATGGGGAATTGCGTACCTTGTTCTTCTCGGACCAGGACCCCGCTCACTGCTACTTCCGAAATAGCAAGGTAAAGGTATAATTGCTCACCCGTTTTTGGCGAGTGCAACAAAGGTGGATTGGAAAGATACCTTTTAAGCTCTTTTAATGCATGATGACATTTTGGACCCCATGAGAATTCGTTCTTCTTTTTCAGCAAGTTGAAGAATTGATGGCTCCTGTCGGATGACCTCGAGATGAATCGGCCTAGGGCTGCTATCCGACCTGTCAGTTTCTGCACAGCTTTCACACTGTCTACAATCGTTATATCTTCGATGGCTCTGATTTTCTCGGGGTTGATTTCTATTCCTCGATTCGAGACCATGAAACCAAGAAATTTTCCGGAACCTACTCCGAATGCACGCTTCTCTGGGTTCAACTTCATGTTGTACCTTTTTAGTACATCGAATGTTTCCTGCAAATGACTCAAATGGTCCTCTGCTCGCAGGGACTTAACTAACATGTCATCAATATAAACTTCCATTGTTATTCCTAGTTGTTTTTTGAACATCTTATTTACTAGGCGTTGGTAGGTAGCCCCTGCGTTTTTCAGCCCGAATGGCATCACGTTATAGCAATAAGTGCCATACTTAGTGATGAAGGATGTCTTTTCTTGATCATCCTTATCCATTCGTATCTAGTTGTAACCAGAGTAGGCATCGAGAAAACTAAGAGTCTCGTGGCCAGCGGTAGCATCGATCATGCGATCGATGTTGGGCAAGGGAAAGGAGTCTTTGGGGCACGCCTTGTTTAGATCTTTATAATCTATGCACATTCTTAGCTTATTTCCCTTCTTAGGAACTACAACTACATTTGCTAGCCACTCCGGGTATTTAACTTCCCGTATGGACCCTATATTCAAAAGTTTAGTTACCTCGTCCTTGATGAATGCTTGCTTGATCTCGGACTGAGGTCTCCTCTTTTGCTTGACCGGCCGGAATTTTGGGTCAATGCTCAGTTTGTGAGTTGTAATTTCCGGCGGTATCCCTGTTATGTCAAGATGGGACCAAGCAAAAGAATCTTCGTTAGCTGAAAGAAATTTAATTAGTTTGGTCCTGAGCTCGGAGCTTAAGCCCGAACCCAGGTATACCTTTCGATCAGGCAAGTCGCTTCGGAGTGAAATCTTTTCGAGCTCCTTGACCGTTGATTTGGTTGCATCGGACTTGTCGGGACCGATAAATGACCAGGGAAAGAATCTGTGATTGTTATTGGGTCTTTTGGGAAGGAGCGGTCGTCTTTGGAACTATCTCTTCCACTGCGACCATCTCCCTCGTAGCATGTTGTTCTCCGTAAACGGTTATGACCCCATCAGCCGATGGGAATTTCAACATCTGGTGCAATGTCGAAGGTACAACTCCGATGTCATGAATCCAAGGCCTCCCGAGCAAGGCATTGTATCTCATGTTGCCTTCGATCACGCAAAACTTCATTACCCGAACAGTACCGGCGATGTTCACCATCAACGTTATTTCCCCTTTGGTTGTCTCGCATGTCATGTTGAAAACATTGAGGATCCGAACTTCTGGAATAATCTGGTCTGTCAATCCGAGCTGCTCGATGACCCACGACTGAATTATATTGGCTGAACTACCGGGATCGACAAGTACACGCTTCACCCGGGTGTTGTGTATGAGCATTTATATCACCAAGGCATCGTTATGGGGCTGTATGACTCCTTCTGCATCTTTATCGCTGAAGCATAAAGCTCCTTCCGCCGCATAATCCCGAGTGCGCTTTTCTCGGGTGATAGATATTTTGGTACGCTTTAACACCGGGCCTTGGGGTGTATCTACCCCTCCGATTATCATGTTGATCGTGTGCTGAGGCTCCTCCTGGTTTGTTGGCCTGTTTCTGTTCCCGTAATGGTTCTTGGCTCGGTCGCTTAAAAACTCTCGAAGGTGCCACCTCTTCCCTCAGTTGTCGACAATCTTCCGTCTTATGTCCATGTGTACCATGGTACTTACATATTAAGTTGGGGTCTCTTTTGGCCGGATTCGATTGCAGCGGCCGAGGCCATTTGGTATCTTTAATGCGACCGATGGCGGATACAAGAGTCATTGAATCGACGTTGAAGTTGTATTTGGACAGTCAGGGGGCTCCTTGGTGACCAGCGGCTCTTTCGAAGTTATTTCTCGGCAACGGTCCTCGGTTCCTTAGATTAGGATTCCTCCTCTCCTGTCTCAGAGAACCTTGCCTTCCTGGGACGGCCCTTCGATCGCCAGGGTACGGTCGATGTCTGTCTCTGTTCGATCTTGGATCTCGATAATTATCTCTTTGAGTCCGGTCATGGGTTCTGATAGGGTAAGCGGATCCCGAGGGGGCTCCAAGCTGATCATCTTCGACCCTGATCTTCGATTGATACCGATTGGGTATATCCGCCCAGGTGGCAGCCGGGTATTCGATGAAGCTCTGCTTAAGCTGTTGAGAGGCCGTTGAACTTCGGGCATTGAGCCCTTGAGTGAAAGCTTGCACGGCCCAATCATCAATGACCGGTGGTAGGTCTATTCGTTCCATTTGAAAGCGAGATACAAATTCCCTCAGCATTTCGTTATCTCTTTGCCTGACTTTGAATAAGTCTGATTTCCGTGTCTCGACTTTAATGGCACCCGCATGAGCTTTGACGAAGGTGTCCGCAAGCATGGCAAAGGAATCGATGGAATTCGGGAGCAAGTTGTGGTACCAAGTCATTGCTCCTTTCAACAAGGTCCCCCCGAATTTCTTCAAGAGAACGGACTCAATCTCGTCATCTTTGAGATCATTCCCCTTTATGGCTCATGTGTACGCCGTTACGTGCTCATTTGGGTCAGATGTCCCGTTGTACTTGGGGATTTCTGGCATGCGAAAATTTTTTGGTATAGGTTTTGGGGCAGCGCTTGATGGGAAAGGCTTTTGCACGAATTTCTTCAAGTCTAAGCCTTTCAACACCGGAGGTGCTCCTGGAATCTGGTCCACCCTCGAATTACATGTTTCTACTTACTTGTCGTTGGCTTCAATCTTCTTTTCGCCCGATTCGACTCGCTTGGTCAGCTCCTCGAGCATCTTCATGATTCTAGAATTTGTCCCCGATCCGCTTTCGTCCGGTTGCGCCGCGGTCGGTTCGTTTTCGGGGACAACTCCTCGAGAAGAACCGGCTTCAACCCTGTCCGAAATCTGACTGCGGCTTTGCAATTGGGCGATGGATGCTTGCTGGGATTGTAACATGTCGAATATCATTTTGAGACTGATCCGGTCCCCTTCGTTGTTTTTAGTTCTTGAACGGTATTCTCTCTGGACACTATTCGACGGACCAGAAGTCTAATCCACATCGATCGCCATTTGAGAGTTGGCGTCGATTGGAACTTCATTACCGAGCATCACATTGTTGTTTTTGCCCTGGTGGTCGAACTCGTCATTGACGAACTGAGGCATGGATTGTGAGTGTGACATGACTATGTTATATCCCGAAAACAAAAGATTCTGCAAAGAATAAGTATAAAATAGTGTGTGTGACAAAAATTTGTATCAAACAGTCACTATTATCCTTAGCCCCACGATGGGTGCCAAACTGTTTACCCTGAACTACGGGTAACAATTGAATTTGTACGTGGTATTAAGGATATATAACTTGGCCTGATACAATGAAAGAATAAATGATAAATAAAGACTGATTTAAATAAATGAAAGAACAAATGAACCACCAAAGTTGAGTAATTTAGCTGCGACGGAATGAACAATAATGAAATTAAGTATCTTATGAAGAAGATAGTCAAAATATGCTAACTGTTATAATGATCGTATATCGTCCTCTATACAGTAGGGTTGAATTCTTTATATAGGAGGAGAAAAGAATCATATCCAAGGTAAAAAACCTAATTACAGGGTAAAAGATCCCTAAAATTATTGGTTTCAACGTCTTTGCTGATTTAGGCCGTGATTCCTGCAGAGATATTTACAAGTCATGAGATTTCTGGCCCTTCCGTTACGCGAATCTGATGTTTTTACCATAAGATGCTTTACCCGGACCGGTCTCGACGACCTTATCTCGAATACCTTGGCTTCGAGCTTTATCCCGATGACGCCTGACCTTGAACTTCCCTTCTCGAAGTGCCGGTCTTGATCTACAGGAGAGCGATCTCAGTCTACACCTATCATCGTAACCAAACCGGTGCTTCCTGTGCGCTTGATCGTATCCGACCCCATACAAATTATTCATCGACAAAATGGTAAGACAGAGAAGGGAGATGAGAATGGAGAAGGAATATGAGACGGACAAAGAAGAAGAAATCTATGCACTGTTAAGCACAAGGCAACACTAATTTGAGAGAATGGAGATAAAGATGAAGGCATTAATTTTTTTTTTTCATTAAGAAAATAGTATATAATAAGTGGTTTTAGTAGATAGAACATAAAAAAATAATGTGGAATATGATATGTCATCCGCCTCAAGCAAGTGAGATACACACATAGTCATAGGGGTTTAAAATATAACCTTTGATCAAGTTAAAGTGTTTGGATAAGAATAAGTAAAGTAGAAGAACCGAAATATCAAACTGACATAAATACAAGGATCTACTAAGCTATTCTGCCTTAATGTTACTTTGGAAGTCATGTTTTTAGGCGTCATTATATGTCTATTAATTTAATATTAAAATATGGCACAGCATCACGATTGTTCCTGTATGACTGACTTGCGTCTTATTATCGAAAATATTAATTCGTCCACCAATTTTCAAGTGTACTCGTTATATGAATATTGCCCCCTCCCAGAATTTGTAAGAGAAAAAAAAAAGAAAAAAAAAAGAAAAAAAGAAGAAGAAGAAAAGAAAAGAGAGAAACTAAATTAGAACATAAAAAACGAAAAGCTTTTCGTCTATTTATTAGTTAGGCAAAATGGTCTAATATCCCACTAAATTGTGAAAACAGAATTGTTTGAGTCATACATCACAAATCTTGTACCTTAGATGACAAAAGTCCAGTAGCCAAAAAAATGACCAACTTAACTAAAACCATCACTAGCTTACACTCAAACTAAGTCCCATAGGACAATGCAAGAGGCGTAAATTACAATTTAAATTTATGAGTTCTTATTGCGATCTAAAATTAGTATACAATAATAATTGAATTTATAATTAAATATTTATAAATATTTAATCAATTTTTTATTATATATATATATAATTTGAATAAAAGATACTGGGTCAAAGTGAACGCATAAATTACAAACTAGATCGGCCTATATTTTTAATATCTGTTGAAACGCCATCTTCCGAAATGGTTTGGCAGCCCCTCCAAAATGATATATAGCGGACACGGATAACAAAGTGCGCAAAATTTCTTAAAAAGTCTGGTGTAGTATCTATGCAAAAGACAAGACACCTTCAGTATCAAGCTGATGTCCATCGGTGCAGACCATATGGCTATTCTACTAGTACTAGTAAAAAGAATTAAAACAAAAAAAGAAGAAAAGAGATAATGGTAAAAAGAATTAGACATCCGTCCAAAAAAGCAAAAAAGAGAGAAAAAAGAAACAACGTTCAAAAGCAAAAGTGTTATACTATACTCTTTCCATGCTGGACAAAATAAGATTCATCTGCGTTGGCTAAACGATCTTGGAACATAGCCCACTCATTTGTACACCTCTCTCTTACCTACAATACAGATATTCATCCATTTTACCCTCCAGTACAACAACAACAATAAGTATGCTTCAGTCCCAAATTAAACAAGTTGGTGTCGGCATTAATCAAGTTAAAGAACCTAAAGAAGTTGTCAATATAAATTTCAGGTGACAAAAGATATGCTTACCCCTTCCCAAGGAGCTTTACCATTTTCAGACTCACCCTGTAATCCAAAAGAAAAAATAATACAAAAGAAGTAGGAACATGCCAAAGAATGATCAAAAGAGCAACTTAAGTAAGATAAGTAATCAAGTAATTTATGATTCTACAAGAAAAGACTTATGGCGGCCATGAATATACCCATAAATTTAGCTGGAAAAAAACTTGCTGCAAAAACCTTTACTGGCATTAAGTTGTTTGCCATTGTATCGGGGGGTCAGTAAAGGTTTCACCAGCAATTATATCCCAATTATCGCCAGTTTTGTATCCCATAGAAAGAATGATGATATGGTTATAGTAACACAAATTTAGTCCAGGAAATACTAGCTTCCCCCTCCTTTTGACACCCAAAAGCTCAAAAAGAAACAGTAATAACAACTTTTAAGAAAGAAACTAGGTGAGAACAGTTTCATGCACTAGGATATATAGTCACTGTACACGGGTGAAACCGGATCCATGAGACGGCCCGATCTCCGATAAAATAAATCGAGTAAGGAACGTGATGACAAAGAGCCGGAATCGAGGTAAGGGACTCATCGAGACAGGTTCCGAGGGCACGACGCCCGCCCTTGAGAATATTGGGGTCGTGACCCCGGTACCGATCCAACTCTTAGAAGACTTCAGAGAGCATTATCGGGCGACCGAACATGATTAACAGGAGGCCGTGATAGGCCGGGTATCGCGGCGTGGATCTCGGCACGTACCGACGGTAATCCGACGGTTAGTTAAAAGGAAGATTTTTTTACTTTTTATGGAATTGTACCTAGAGTAGGACTCCCCTACTATATAAAGTGGGGTCAGATAATTCATTGAACATATTGTAACACACATACTAAGGCAATGTACTATTACTTCTCCTATTATCCAAAGCTCTTACGTTTGTTGATCAGTGTTTCATTCTTACAAGCCCGAGATCGAAGACGGACGGATACCTCATAGGGTTGCCCTCGAGTCCAGAATAATCTTCCCCCCCCCCCC
>MCJB01016979.1:290731-306955 GCA_002018475.1 Nicotiana obtusifolia
TTCCCCCCCCCCCCTTTATTTTCAAGCGATTTGATAATCTATAACATCTTTTATCTGTTTATTCTAGCAATCTTTATCGTTTGTATTGAATAAATCCACGTATCACAAAAATCACTTACAAATTTAATTGTTATCCATTTTTTAGGGTAAACAGTTTGGTGCCCATTGTGGGGCTAAGGACAATAGTGGCAATTTGATACAAATTTCCATAACGCACTCTATTTTACACTTGTTCTTTGAAGTGTCTTTAATTTCAGGATAAAGTTCAAAATGTCGAACTCCCAACCTGCACCTCTAAACGTGGATGCTGAGTTCGATCATCACGGCGAAAACAACAATATAGTAACCAGTAACGAGGTGCCCCCTATCGATCCCAGCGGAGTATCGATCGTGGACCCAATTGACGCTAACTCACGTGTGGCCATCAATGCGAATCTCAGCGTCCGCGAGGGAGTCCGATCGGCAGCCCAAAATACACAAGACGGTGAAGGAGATGGGATCAACTTGCGAGTGATCTTCGAAATGCTACAAGCCCAACAAGCAGTGATAGCCCAGCTGTAGAACCAAAGCCGTACCCCTAGGAAAGTTGAGCCTGAGCTATCCCGGGAAATCACTTGCAGAAACGAACCAATCACGGAGAGACCGAGTGAAGCTAAACCCGGTACTAACCCCGAGATCATAAAAATGCTCGAGAAACTGAGAACACAAGTAGAATTAGGAGAAAAAAAAAATCAAAGCCAATGACAAAAAGGTGGAAACCTACAATTCCAGGGTTGACCAAATCCCAGGAGCACCACCAATATTGAACGGCCTGGATTCCAAGAAGTTTGTACAGAAACCTTTCCCTCCGAGCGCAGCTCCGAAGCCAATCCCAAAGAAGTTTCGCATGCCCGATATTTCTAAGCACAATGGAACAACTGACCCAAATGAGCAAGTGACCTCTTACACGTGCGCCATCAAAGGGAACGACTTGGAGGATGATGAGATCGAGTCTGTCTTGCTGAAAAAGTTCGGGAAAACTTTGTCAAAGGGAGCTATAATATGGTATCACAACTTATCACCTAATTCTATTGACTCGTTTGCTATGCTTGCAGACTCCTTCGTGAAAGCACACGTCGGGGCCATCAAGGTCGAGACCAGGAAGTCGGACCTTTTCAAAGTGAAACAGAGAGATAATGAGATGCTCAGGGAATTCGTGTCCTGGTTTCAATACTCGGAGCTCATTGGCTTCACAACAGTTGAAGCAAAATCTGATAGAATATCCGGCTGTAACTTGGCTGACATACATAACCGGTATCAATCAAAAATTAGGGTCAAAGATGATCAGCTTGGGGCCCCTTCAAGGTCCATTTATCCCATCAGAGCTATTGACAGATCCAAAAGACATTGATCGTGAACCACGATCAAATAAGGACCGGTATCAACCATACAATGGAGACCGAAGAGGTAATAGGTCTGGGCAAAACCCTGTGAGAAGTGAAAGGAGAAGCGATCGAGGTCAAAATAACCAGGGACTCATGAGCAGAAGCAGTTTTGACAGGCCCATTGGGCCTAAGGAAGCGCCGAAGTTATCGAAGTACAACTTCAACATCGATGTTTCCACTATCGTATCTGCCACCGGGCGCATCAAAGACACCAACTGGCCTCGACCTTTACAGTCCGATCCAACCCAAAGGGACCCCAACCTAATGTGCAAATACCATGACACTCACGGCCACAGAACTGAAGATTCCCGACAACTGAGAGTAGAAGTAGCCTGGTTATTTAACAACGGACATCTCCGAGAGTTCCTGAGCGATCGAGCCAAAAAGCATTTCAAAATAGAGACTCTAATAAGCAGATCGAGCAAGAGGAACCTTAGCACGATCGGTGGGCTCGACGTCCCCTAGGGGTCAAAGTTAAAACGCACCAAAGTATCCATCACAAGGGAAAAATGTTATCGAGATTACGTGCTAGAAGGAACCTTATCTTTCAACAATGAGGACGTTGAAGGCATCGTACAGCCACATAAAGATGCACTGGTAATATCTGTACTCATAAATAAATCTCGAGTTAAACGTACGTTAATCGATTCAGGTAGCTCGGCCAATATCATAGAGTAGTAGAACAGCTGGGTCTACGAGACCAATTATGCCTGCAGTCCGAGTTCTAAACGGATTCACCATGGCATGTGAGACCACTAAAGGGGACATAACACTACCGGTGAACACCGTCGGAACCATCCAGGAAGCAAAATTCTACATGACCGAAGGAGATATGAGATATAATGCTCTGTTCGGGAGGCCGTGGATTCACAACATAAGGGCAGTGCCCTCGACACTACACCAGGTGTTTAAATTCCCAACGCTAGGAGGGATTAAAACAATTTACGGAGAAAAACCGTCCGCAAGGAGATGTTCACGGTCGACGAAGTGGTCCTGATATCTGTACTTTCGACACCAAAGGGTTCGAGTTCGATAACCAAGGAAGAGGCCAAATAGCAATCATCAATGCCGGCCCGACCGAACCGGAAAGATAGGGGACGGGTGAGGATGACGACTATAGAGTTCCCAGGTCTTTCATAGCCCCCGACGATTCCAACCCCACCAAATCAACGGTCGAGGAACTGGAGCAAGTCATATTGATCGAGCACCTGCCCTATCGCAAGGTATACCTGGGCACCGGGCTAAGCCCCAAGCTTAGAAAAAAACTCATTAAATTCCTTATAGCTAGCATAGATTGTTTCGCTTGGTCCCACCTTGACATGACAGGGATCCCGCCAGAAATGACTACTCACAAGCTGAGGCTGGATCCGAAGTTCCACCTGGTCAAACAGAAAAAGAGGCCTCAGTACGAGGTCAAGCATGCATTCATCGATGACGAGGTATCGAAACTCCTCAAAATAAGATCCATTCAGGATGTTAAGTACCCAGATTGGTTAGCAAACGTAGTGGTAGTCCCTAAAAAGGGGAATAAATTAAGAATGTGTAGACTACAAAGACTTGAATAAGGCATGCCCCAAGGACTATTTCCCTTTGCCCAACATCGATCGCATGATCGATGCCATGGCCGACCACGAGATCCTCAGTTTTCTCGATGCCTACTTCGGGTACAAACAAATTCGGATAGACTCAAGCGACCAGAAAAAAACGTCCTTCATCACTAAGTACGGCACCTACTACTATAATGTAATGACATTCGGACTAAAAAAATACCGGTGCCACTTATCAACGCATAGTAAATCGGATGTTTGAAGAGCAAATAGGAAAATCAGTGGAGGTTTACATTGGCGATATGTTAGTTAAGTCCCTGTGAACAGAAGAACATTTGAAACATTTGCATGAAACCTTCAACATATTGAAGAAATACGCTGAACCGGGAGAAATGCGCATTCGGAGTCGGGTCCGAGAAATTTCTCAGGTTTATGGTCTCTAACGGGGAATCGAAATCAATCCCTATAAAATCAAGGCCATAGAGGACATTACCGTGGTGGACAATGTCAAGGTCGTTCAAAGGTTAACCGGGCGCATAGCCGCTTTGGGCCGATTCATTTCAAGGTCCTCCGACAAGAGCCATCGATTCTTCTCGTTATTGAAGAAGAATAATATTAATTTCTCATGGACTCCGGAGTGTTAACAAGTCTTGGAAGAACTCAAGAGGTACCTTTCCACCCCGCCTTTGCTTCATACTCCGAAGGAAGATGAACAACTATACCTGTACTTAGCGGTATTCGAGATACCGGTAAGTGGAGTCCTAGTCCGGGAAGAGGAAGCTATGCAATTTCCTATCTACTATGTTAGCAGGACTTTATGCGAGGCCGAAACTAGGTATCCTCACCTGGAAAAATTGGTACGCGCTTTGCTAAGCGCCTCCAGGAAGTTAAAACCGTATTTTCAATGCCATTCTATATGTGTCGTGACTACTTACCTGTTGAGGAACATACTGCATAAGCCCGAGCTCTGGGGACGATTGGCCAAGTGGGTCATGGAAATCAGCGGGTACGATATCGAATATCGACCCCGAACCGCTATCAAATCTCAAATTTTGGCGGACTTCGTGGCCGAATTCACACCGGCCTAATACCTGAGGTCGAGAAGGAGTTGTTGTTGAACTCGAGGACCTCCTCCGGAATATGGACCCTCTTTACAGACGGTGCCTCAAACGCAAAGGGGTCCGACTTGACATCATGTTGAAGCCACCATCAGGTTATGTGGTTAGGCAATCTATTAGAACTATAAAATTGACTAACAATGAAGCCGAGTATGAGGCCATAATTGCAGGTCTCGAACTGGCTAAAAGCCTGGGGGCCGAGGTGGTTGAAGCTAAGTCTGATTCCCTCTTGTGGTGAACCAAGTCAATGGAACGTTCGAAGTCAAAGAAGAATGAACGCGAAGGTACCTGGAAAAATTACATGTGACGTTACATCGGTTCAAGGAATGAACTTTGCTACATGTACCTCGGGATCAAAACAGTGAAGTTGATGCTCTTACTAACTTAGGATTGTCGGTTGATGACGATGAATTCAACTCGGGAACGGTCATACAACTCATGAAATTGGTAGTGGAATTAATAAGGCCACGCAGAGATAAACTCGACAAACTTAACTTGGGATTGAAGAAGCAAGCATATAGATTACCTAAAGACCGGAAAACTATTTTTTCCCCTCGAATCCTAAAGAATCGAGAGCTCTGCGCCCAAAAGCGGCCAGGTTCAGCTTGTCCGGAGACAACACGCTATTTAGGAGAACGTTCGATGGTCCGCTCGCCATATGTTTGGGAGAGATAGAGAATATGTTTTGAGGGAAGTTCACGAAGGCACCTGCGGGAACCATTCAGGTGCCGAATCGTTGGTTCGCAAGATAATCAGAGCCGGCTACTACTGGATCAACATGAATAAATACGCAAAGGAGTTCATGCGAAAATGTGATGGATGTCAGAGGCATGCACCGATGATAATCAGCAGGGGGAGCTACTACATTCAGTCCTATCACCCTGGCCACTCATGAAATGGGGAATGGACATCGTGGTCCCCAGCCATGGCACCCGGTAAGGCTCAATTTATATTGTTTATGACTGACTATTTTTCTAAATGGGTGGAAGCCCAGGCATTTGAGAAAGTCAGGGAGAAAGAAGTTATTGATTTTATTTGGGACCACATAATATGTCGGTTCGGAATGCCGGCCGAGATCGTGTGCGACAATGGGAAGCAGTTCATCGGCAATAAAGTGAGTAAATTTTTCGAGGACCATAAGATCAAAAGGATCTTATCGAAACCCTGTCACCCTAATTGGAACGGGCAGGCGAAATCTATGAAAAAAATCATACTCCAAAATCTTAAGAAGAGGTTAACTGACGCCAAAGGAAATGGAAAGAAATTTTGCCCGAAGTCCTATGGGCATATTGTACGACCTCAAAATCTAGTACTGGGGCCACCCCCTTCTCGTTGGTCTACGGTGCTGAAGTGCTAGTGCCGGTCGAAGTAGGAAAACCAAGTCTTAGATTCCGATATGCGACCAAAGAGTCACGTGATGAGGCCATGAGCACGAGCCTGGAACTATTGGACGAGAGGCGCGAGGCTGCCCTTGTCCGGTTGGCCTCCCAAAAATAACGGATCGAAAGGTATTACAACCGGAGAGCCAATCTCCGACACTTCAATATCGAGGACTTGGTGTTAAGAAAAGTGACATAACCCACCCGGAACCCGAACGAAGGTAAGCTGGGACCAAATTGGGAAGGTCTGTATCGAATTATCAAGATCACCGGCAAAGGATCATAAGCTCGAAGCAGAGAACGGTGAGCGACTACCAAACAACTGGAACGTGACCCACTTAAAACGGTACTACTGCTAAGGTACGACCCCATTCATTCTTTTCTTTACATATATTACGAATTGGACTAACACTTGCAGGCAATGGCCAAAGAATGATGCGGTTGTTAGGCCTAAAAGCACGCGTTGCACTCTTTTTTCCTTGAACAGGTTTTGTCTCAAATGGGTTTTCCGGCAAGGGTTTTAACGAGGCAACAGTAGATCATGCTAACTTAGAATTGAAGACCGGCTATGAACCAGAGTCGAGCATCACATCAATAATATCCGAGCCCTCTTTACAATTGGCCTCGAATACTGGGGGCCATCAACCTCAGATACTGATTTTAGCAAGGAAAGAAACTTTGTGCTCAAACAGTCTAGGCTCGATGGATAGGATTTATTGTAAGAGCCAAATAGTCAAATGAACTGTGCCCACATAGACCACTTAGGCCATAACACGAAGCTTGTACACATTTGCAATTTTCTATGTTGCGCACAGAAATAAAAGAAATTTTCTACCTTGCAGATATATATTTTGTCTCCTAAAAATTACTACATTTTGTTCCTTAAGGACATTGGGCCCAAGGGTCACCTCTATCCGGATCTAAGAGATCACCCTCACTCGAGGACTATCGTCCAAGGAAATCTCGGACGGCTCGGGCTATTACACAAAAACATATTAGGCAGTGTCCGAACTTTAAAGGCTATGGCCATTCCTACTCAGGGACTGTTGTCCTGGGCAAAGCCCGGATGGCTCGGGTATCGAAGCCCGGGGTAATAAGCCTATTGGGCAATACCCGAACTTAAAAGGCTACAGCCATCCCAGAAACGGCTCGGAGACGTCCGAAACCCGTAAACAAAACATAAGACCTTCCAAAATTACAAACGGTTCAAAGGCTACCTTCGGCAAAATTATAATTTAAAAACTTCTATGTGAGCACTTTAGGGAAAGCTTCCGGTCATACCAAGCCCCCATGAGTTTTAAGCAAAATTATATCGACCAAGCCTTGTTCGAACCTCTAAACAAGACCTTATTACTACGTGCTAAGGCATTTGAAATCCTTGCAATCGTAAAGAAAAAGCCAAAAGAAACAAACTTGAAAATTGCCAAAGGGAAAAAATAAAGTCTTGTATATATATAAAGATCGTTACAAAGGCCAAACAGCCTCAACAAAATATACAAAAATACAAAAACAAAGAAAATCTACAGGGCACCTAAATCTAATCTTCGCCGGAGCCCACCTCGTCACTGGGACCATCGGGATCTTCTCCGTCCAAGGATTTGCCGGAACCCTCGGAGCCTTTCTTGTCCTCGGGGTCTGCCAACTTCTTGGCCTCGGCCTCGAGCCTCTTAGTATTTTCGATCTCGACCGATAAGTCGAAACCGGGGGCATGAACTTCCTCGAGAGCCTCTCTTCAAGACTTCCACTTCACGTATTCGACGGTGACTTTTAGGCGGTCTTGGGCTGCCTCTCTGTACTGGCCACCATCTCTGCAGCATCGGCCTGGTTGTTTCCGCCGCTAACTTGGCTATTTGAGCTCCTTGTTAAGGGTATCTCGTTCAGCAACGGTCGAGCCCAATTGAGACTGGAGGTCTTTGATTTTTTCGGACCCGGCCTCAGCTTTCTCCCTCGCCGCTCGAAGCTGGACCTTAGTCGAGGCCAGCTGCTCCCGGACAGTCTCCTTCTCTGGAGCCAATCGGTCCCTTTTGCCTTTCCACTCTTCGGCCATGGCTTTGACCTTGTCCATCTGGTTCGAAGCTGGCCGATCCGATCAAGCTTCTGCTGGACCTGCGGATTTTGACTGTTAGTCCCCATGCCTAACTCGTTGTCACTAACTTCAAAGATCGTTACCTGTTCCACCAGGGCGGCATGTTCTTTCTGAGTCGCGTCCAACTCAGCCCCGAAATTCTTGACTTCTCCTTTGCGTTGCTCACTAAGAAGCTTATACATGTCCCACTTCTCAGCAAGCTCTTTAACTTCGGCCTCGAGTTGGCTAAGCCCATCCCGGTACCGGATAAAGGTTTCATGGTGGAGCACCGAGGCCTGCAGAATGTGAAAAAGAAAAGACATTAAAGTCATCAAAAACCGAATTCGAAGATAAAAGAGTGTGATAACACTTTACCCGGTCTAGTGTCTGTTGCGCTTCGTTGAACAAGCATAGTGCATCCACCTCGTTCATTTTTGCCTGGTCTTCTTCGGTTACTAGACAACGGAGGTAGCGAGCTATCCCGACAGGGGTGAAAAGAACCTGGGCATCCTCCGGGATGGTGATAACTACTGATCGCTTCTGCCAGGATCCGTGCTCGGAGCGGGGAATCGGTTAATCAAACCTCGGGCTCGAGTTCGGCCCACCGACCTCCGACGATGGACTATTTCACGACATCTCTAAGTCATCCAACCGGGAGAAGTCTTTAAGGGCAGTTGAGTCTACACCATCAAAAAAGCATTGAAGAGAATCATCCGCTCCATGAGCCCCTTCATTGGATTGCTCCTTCGTCGCTCGGGCTTCATCGAACATGGACTTTGTGAACGAGGGCGATCCCGAAATTTCAATTACACCGGGTGGGGCAGAGCCGGCGACTTGAGTGGTCTCGACCCTCACCTCTGTACGAGCCTCGTGAACTTGAGTGGGATTAGCCCCCTTCGTTTCCCCCTCGGCTGCCACTTGTTCCTTGGGAACGGACGGCTCGCGGGCCAAAAAAAGGTCATCCTCCTCGGGCTCGTCTCTAAGCCGGAAGAGCGAATCCGACTCAGGCACTCGGGAGCTGGAGCTTTCCTTTAGTTTACTAGCCAACCTTTTCCTCGGTTTCTTCTTCTCCGAGCTGGGGGAACTCGGGGCCCTCTTCCTTTTCTTCTCTCCTGCTGTGGTTCCGAGCTGCCCCAAAGCAAAAGGATCAGCGAGCAAGTCCTCGCCCCCTGCCAAGGGCCTAAGCTCGATGGTCTTAGGCAAGCCTGCAAAAAATAAGAGAAGGAATGAGGGCATAGTGTTGAAAAAGAAAGTCTAGTGCTACTTACCCGGAGAAAGAAATCTTACTGTGAGAACGGGCCCCCTAGCGGCCCTTCAAGAGCTAGCGCCACGAGCGTTCGGCATAAGACATTTGCGAACAAATGCCTCCAATCCACTCCTTAAGCCGAGGAATGGCGTTTGGGGTTCGAGCAAGGGCTGCACCACAGCAAACACCAATGAGAAAAGGGAAGATAAAACATAAAATCAACGTGTTAAAGGAGTTGTACTTACGTGATAAGTTCCATTTTCTGGGGCACGGCCTCCACTCGGTAGGTATCAGGTCGGCAGTCTTCACCTGGACAAAGCGTCCTTGCCAACCCCGATCCCAGTCCTCGTCGATACTTGAAAACGGGGCCTTGCTGGCCCGGTGTACAAGCTTTATCACCCCCCCTCCCCCCCCGAAGATTCGGGGACTGTACAAGAGGAGTAGATGATCGATGACGAACGTACATGAGTCGATTTTGTTCACAACGAATCGGAGAAGGATCAAGATCCTCCACACCAATGGATGAATTTGGCCGAGGCATACGCCGTACCTCCTGCAAAAGTCCAAGATGACCGGGTCCACCGAGCCCAATGTAGAGGGATAAGTGTAAACACTCAGATATCCCTCAACATGGGTAGTGATTTCGTCATCAGGCTCGGGAATCACAACTTCCTTATCCGCCCAGCCGCGGTCCTTTCGAACTACAGGAAGAACAGCCTCAGTAATGGAGCAGACTTATCGTGACACCGCCTCGCATCGACCTTGTACCGAGGAGAGCTTTTCGACCTTGAAGTCATCATTAACCAAACACCCCCGGGGAAGAACATTTTCAAGGGGGGCTCGGCTGCTGGTTCATCAATGGCTGCACCCGGAGCGGACCTCTCAAGGACGACCACATCATAGGCGGTCTCCTCGATGTTAGTGGTCGGCTGCATAGAAGAAGGAGCATCTTTCTGGGTAACGGTCTTGGAAGTCTTTGCCATTTTTTATCTGGATAGAAAGATTTGAAAGTATGAAGGAGAATGAGGAGCTGAAGGATGAAAACGTGCTAAGAAAATCAAGCACACTGGCTTAGGTGAGGGGTAATGGTTGCAATTTCAAGAACGAAGGTAAGAATACTAAAGAATGAAGGAAGGCAGTAATATCTCGAAGTATCAAAGGTAGATGCTTGGTCCAAAGTTAAAAACGAACGAAAAAGGGAGTATTTATAGGGGCTTCGCGCCGTTTCGCATCCAGGAGCGACCCGACACGCATTGGGGGTCATTATGACACGACTGATGGGCCATTTCGATTTCTTTATCGCTTTGTGTCGCACCGTGTTGAAGAAGAGATCAGAGAACTCATGTCGTTCCTCGTCGTTTCCGTAAAACTTACTCTCCGAGAAACGAGGGGACTATCTGTATACGGGTGAAATCGAACCCATGAGACGGCCCGGTCTCCGATAAAATAAATCGAGTAAGGGACGTGATGACAAAGAGCCGGAATCGAGGTAAGGGACTCATCGAGACAAGTTACAAGGGCACGACGCCCGCTCTCGAGAATATTAGGGTCGTGACCCCGATATAAATCCAAATCTTAGAAGACTTTAGAGAGCATTATCGGGTGACTGAACATGATTAACAGGAGGCCGTGATATCCGTGACCGGTCGGGTATCGCGGAGTGGATCTCGGCACGTACCGGCGGACATCCGGTGATTAGTTAAACAGAAGGTTTTTTACCTTTTATGGAATTGTACCTAGAATAGGACTCCCTTACTATATAAAGGGGGAGTCTGATTATTTATTGAACACATCGTAACACACATACCAAGGCAATATACTATTACTTTTTCTGTTATTCAAAGCTTTTATGTTTGTTGATCAGTGTTTCATTATTATAAACCCGGATCGAAGACGGATACCTCATTGAGACTGCTCTCGAGTCCAGAATCATCCCCCTCCCCGCTTTATTTTCAAGCGGTTTTGATAATCTATAACATCTTTTATCTGTTTATTTTAGCAATCTTTATCGTTTGTATTGAATAAATCCACGTATCCTTAAAACCGCTTATAAATTTAATTGTTATTCGTTTTTTAGGGTAAACAGTCACATATGGAAAAGCACAAATAACTCTCTAAATGTTCATATAATTGTATCCAAAGAAGTATTAGTTTCTCTCTTCTAGCTAATAATTTCTCTTCCTCATCCAGGATAGTCATAAAGGAGATCTTCCTACCCCAGTATAACGAAACGGAAGAAATAATTAGGTCCTTGTCTAAAGAGAGGTGAATCCAAGATAAGAATTTGATGTATTTAGTTTGCAAAGATTTTAGCGCTGAATTCACTGTACTTTTGATATTATAGGTTTAGTTTTTATATTTGTTGAAATTTTAGTGATTTTTCACATATATATTTAAACTCTTTGGTGAAAGTATTGGGTCCGGTTGAACCTGCAAAGGTTGCATCCACCATTGTCTCTGAGCTAGCCTCTTAGATGATGCTTCAAGCGATCAGTCACGGCTTTTACAAATTATCACATACACAACACGAAAAAATCATAGGATTAGATTATTTTACAGATGCTTCAGATTGAAAGGAATGAAGATAAATGAAAGGAGAGGAATTTAAGAGATAATGCTTCTTTTTTTTCAAATAGTGGACGAGTTTTTAGGGAGTCGAGAATTAGGACGAAAGAACACATGCTTTTTCTGATTGTGAACAAATAATTCATATTAAGCAATTCAGATGCGGAGTCGGGATTTGAAGCTTATAAGCTGAGGATTCTAATCTTTTAAGTTACTGGGTTCTAAATTAATAATTTGTACATATTCAATGAATTTTTTAAGGCAAACACATATTTTTTGACCAAAGCTACTGGCCAAACTCATAGCTTCTACTCTCCCTCCGCCCCTATTAAGCATACTCATTTCTTTGTTTTTATTCCTAATGATTCCAAACAATAATAATATTCTCCGTTTTCCCTTTCCTTCCGTTCCTCTTCTCTCCTTTTTTGTTGCTTTCGCATGGTCTTCTTTTCCTTTTTCTCGATCGGAAACATCCATTAAGCTTTGGTGGTATTACACAGACTTGCCATAACACTAGTCCATATGAGCTCAACTGCTACAATCACCAACAAAAAGCTTGATCTTTATTATCTCAAGCACTTGGAAATTTCCAGGCGATTGAGTTCAACTTTTACATATTCGAGGATTGGGTGGCT
Organism: Nicotiana obtusifolia; assembly: GCA_002018475.1. Lineage (NCBI taxonomy): Eukaryota > Viridiplantae > Streptophyta > Magnoliopsida > Solanales > Solanaceae > Nicotiana > Nicotiana obtusifolia. Next base: position 302,711 of record MCJB01016979.1, read on the forward strand.
GACCGAAGAATTCACAATCACAATATGAACTTGGTTTGGGAAAGTAGCTAATGGGTCGTTGTTCATGGATTTGAGTTCTTATAAGATGGGCAGGAATCAAGAACTTCATAATCAGGGATTTCCGCACATATTAAAAAAATTATTACTTATATCAATAAAATGTAGCTTTCTAGAAATGGATATTGACTGACCTGATCCCCTAGAGAAGGAACAAATTGATGCACAATCCACTGTGAATCAACAACACCAATTTTTTCATGAGCAGGCTGCACAAACCATGTTAAAAACGACTTAAAATTTCACCAGAGAGTCCATCATATCCCAAATAAGTCTAAGCTGAGAAGATAATTCTCAGTTGTATCTAATTTTTCAGTGTGCAGCTCTCCTTTTACCACTATTCTACTACAATTCAAGAATTTATCTGGAGGAACTAAGAAGTAATAACCTCTACACATCTTCTCAATGCGAAATCCAATCCCCATCCATGCACCAAATCATTCTATAATCAATCAAGTAAAATAATCAGTATAAATAGCATATGAAATAATAGAAGACACTCGTGATCAGGGCAATTGCATCTTGAAAGGATTATAGTGAGTAAAAAGCACATCGCTAGTTGACACATCTGATCCTAAGAGAAAGAACTACCTGAATCATATGCCAAACGCATCGCCATGCTTCTCGAGAGAATACAGGAGCCATTATTTCCACAAAACTGAACAAGAAATCAGACCAATAAAATAAGATAAATCCTATAAGGAATATACTAGGACTCAGAGGCTATTGCTTGAGTTTGATGAAGACACCCAATTTCTCATTTGGAGCCATAATTGCTGAACAATGATCTGTTTTAGAATGAGTACGATTTTCCAAAAATAGAATATTTTGAGACTACTACTCGTGTGTGTGTGTGTGTGTGTGTGTGTGTGTGAGAGAGAGAGAGAGAGAGAGAGAGAGAGAGAGAGAGAGAGAGAGAGAGTACGCTGCACAAGGAGGTAAACGTTGATTGCTGCACCAGCCTGGTTTCTCATCTGTACTCCTGTTGATCAATCCACACAAAAATTTTACATGTCGAGGAACATAAGCTAGTTATATAGGCATTCCATCCAAATTAATTGAAAATAGATTAAAATTTGAATCAGAGGAAGGATTCAACAGAATGTACTTGTGAACTTCTCTATCATCCCTCCTCTTAGTCATCTGCCATGTCAATCCACTGTTGGGTTCAAGAGCAGGCTGAGAAATCTCGAGGCCATGTTTTTTAACTAGTCTAATATACCTGGCATACTCAGGCGGCCAAGATTAGTCCGAAACAACATATATAAAGAGAAAATACGGATGCTTTCACTTTTGAAAATGACGAACCAACTAAAACATCCAGGGAATAGCGCGTACTTCTCTGCATTGAAGTGCTCAACTCCAAGGTCTTCATCCCATATAAATATGTAATCATAGGCAGCTACTACATCAGGATGTAAAAATCTCTTTGCATACCACCTGATAAAGGAAAGAGAAAGACCAATATTAGATGGAAAAAATAAAAGAACACAAGTTATTATATCCAACAACTTCCTCAATTTCCGTTTAATTTACCAGCTTAGTAGGACAAAATCAATGGATCCAAATATGCTAGTTAGAAGAGGCTACTGCCTAAATAGAACAAAGTTCTCGCATCACATTACTCTTTGGTTGTTGCATCAGATAGATAAGACTTAGAATCCCAAAGCTAATACCTAAAATCAAAGTCTTACCATTTGGTCTGTTTCCTCACGCGGATGTGAATTGCTTGCTTGGACCACTCAAATTGATCCCATTCACTCGTTCGACCATCATAATGGAAAAGCAAAATTTGAAAATCCTCTGAAAACTAAATAAAGCATAGAAAATAAGACTAGTACATGGGATGCAATGTTAAGTGAAAGAGCTAAATTTGTAAAGATATCCTTTTAATGGAATCACTTCATTTTTATTACCTTTGTAACAGCTGCATCAATGTTGTTCATTTGACTCAAACCAACGGTAAATGTCACCAAGTACATTGGCTTATTTGTTAGATCCTGATAATTCCACAAAATTTGTAAGATAACTGCACCTAAATAAAGCACCAGGAAGCAAAACACAAAGTATAAGTGACAAACTTTATGACAACCTTCAGGCTTTTCCTTTCTGTAACTACAGAAGTCCGAATGATGCATTCCATAACTCTTCGAAAGCATTGCATATAGAATAGGTTATTGTCTCTTAAACTAATGCAAAGCTGGAAGCATATGTCGTTCATTAGAGAAGTAAAAACTTGAATGACAGCCTAGGGTTGCAGCTAAAGTCCTTGCCTTCGGCCTCACATTGCTAAATAATAAGCAAGAAAATGAAACCAAAACTTACCCAGAAATCAATGTCGCTGATGTTTAATCCAAAAATTCATAACATAGACATGCAACGGAATCTTATAAAGGCAGGACGTTGAAGTATCCATTTTTTTTTCCAGAAGTGACAAATGCAGGTATCATACACTATAATGAGCAGACATTCCTTTTCGTTTTTTCTTTATTTTTTCAAAATCGGAGTTAAATGATTATTTGATATTTCTGCATCATACCTTACTTGGTTCACCCCACAACCTTCTCAAGTAAAAATCTGATTCAGAGACCACAATCCTTGGTGGCAATGACTCCACACCACGAGGATTTGTTGGAACATATATCTAGAAAATCAAAAGCATTAATACTTTAGAGATGCTCTGATTCAACTATATCATTATCAAGACAGCTGAAACATATATTTTAACTCCTTTACATATGCAAAATAATCATGTCACCAGCAAGTATATAATCAAGTTTCTCATATGTCTCCAAGCAACTACCAAGCTTGTTATTGAACCAGGAACTAGAAAAAGTTAGGGTACTTCAGAATATGAGCTCTGCGTATAACCGTAAGAACGTCTCGATCACCACATGGTGCTTCTTGAATTTTATGATGTTACTATATCCAGTTGTCCGTACATGGATGTTCAAGTCTCTAATTCCAGAATAAAGAGACTCTCAATGGAGTACCTGATCTAACAAGATGTAAGAAGAATGTCTTAATACTAACTAGTTGATAACGTTCCTATGGACCCTTAAATTCCATAATGTTCTATTCTAAGCTGAGTTTGCATCACTGTAAGGTTTTTGCGAAAATTTCCCTTTTTTTTTTTTGAGAAGGTAACATATTTGTATATTAATAACAAACTACACAAAGGGTGTGTAGTCCCCCATATTTACAAGAACCAAAACAAACTCCTAGTCCTTTGTCTTCTCATAAGGATTCTAATACATCAAAAATAGATTCAGTTTCTTCTAAGACTTCTTGTTTACACCAAAAATAGAACAGTACAAGACATTTCATTTTCAATTTTTGGATGCTACTGGCCTTGTCCTCAAAACATTTCTGATTTCTTTCTTCCCAAGTTGTCCACCAAATGCAAGGATGGACAATCCTCCATCTCTCTTTCTCTCTAGAAGAGATACCTGTTGCGGAAGCCAAATGTATATAGTGTGAATAAGTCACAACTACTATACCAAAAATTATGACAGCCACCAAATAATAAATAGACAATAAAGCAACAATAAAAGAAGCACCAGAATTTACGAGGTTCGGCCAATTTTGCCTACTTCCTCGGACACAACCAATATTTTATTCCACTCCAAAAAATACAAGTGAAATAATACTAAAGAGAGAAGATACAAATGCCTTAAGAAGATATGAAGGCAAATGAGAGGTGTGTTTAAATCCTAAACATTAGGCCTCCTTTTATAGGGAAAATTCCATCCAACATTTTCTCTACCCACCGATGTGGGACTTTTGCCAAAACCAACAAATCTCCACCTTGGCAAAATTCCACATCTTCAATAACAAATTTTGGTTGTGTCTTCATCTTCGATCTTCAGTGTTCAACAATGTTGATCAAATCCAAACAATGTTGAAACTTGATCGCAGTCACTACTTTTGTCAGCATATCAGCAGGATTCTCTGTAGTATGAATTTTCTTAACCGTGACTCCACCTTCTTCGATGATTTCTCGTACGAAATGATACCGAACATCAATGTGCTTCGTCCTTGCATGATAAACTTGGTTTTTCGCTAATTGAATAGCACTTTGACTATCACAAAAAATTGTGATACTTTCTTGTCCAATACCAAGCTCCTTTAGCAACCCTTGAAGCCAAATTGCCTCCTTTACAGCCTCTGTAATAGCCATGTACTCTG
>MCJB01016980.1:7928-48277 GCA_002018475.1 Nicotiana obtusifolia
GTTTATCTAGAGTCTGGTCCTAGCCTCGTCACTACCTCGCCTGGGTTAGGCCAGGCACTTACCAGCACATGGGGTCGGTTGTGCTGATACTACACTCTGCACTCTTTTGTGCAGATCCCAGTACCGCAGGTGTTGGACTGTAAGGAGCTTCTAGCTTCTGATTATCAGGTGACCCAAGGTAGTCCTGCAGCCGTCCGCGGACCTTGGAGTCTTCCGCTTTCTATTTTATCTGTTTCTTTTTTTTTTGTAGTCCCAGAAACAGTATTTTGTTATTTGTTTTAGACCCTTACTTGTAGTAAATCTTAGACAGTCTGTGGAACTGTGACACTAAATCTTGGGTAGTTGTTAAGGAGATTGTATTGGCGATGTTTAAAGGCCTGAAATTTTATACGTTCTGCTCATTTATTTATAATGTTATTAACTGTTGATTTTAAGTTGCTTTGATTTCGAGTGGAATAGTAGTTAATGATTCTGTTAATTGGCTTGCCTAGCTTTCACTAGTAGGCGCCATCACGGCTCCCGAGGGTGGGAATTCCGGGTCGTGACAGTAATATTTTGAAGAACATCTGGAGGCTTATCCCGTCCCCTTCAACATTTTTGGGAGTTTCGAGTTACTGATCGGAATCCTCTATGAACGCTATTTGAGGGGTCAGTAGGTGGACCGCATCAACTGCCATGTGTTAATTAGCGTGAATCGGGTCAACAATCGGGATCTCGTTATCGGGCGCTACGTTATTATTTGTCCCTTGGTGATCAGATTCAAAGTCAGCATGCAGAGGTGCCGATTGAGAGTTTGACATTTTTGTATTATAGCCTGGAATCAAAGACACTTCAAAGAGCAAGTGTGAAGCAGTGTATGTTATGGAGATTTGTATCAAGTAATCACTATTATCTCAGCCTCACGGTGGGCGCCAAATTGTTTACCCTCAAAATTGGATAACAATTGAATTTATACATGGTCTTAAGGATACGTGATCTAATTTGATACAAATGACGAATAAATTGAAACTAAAATTAAGTAATAAATGAAGGAATGCAAACCACCCAAGCTAAATAATGATGACCATGTTGGTTGGTCCTTCTTGGGCAGAGAGCGATTACAATTGAAATTGGAGCAAGATAATGAGATAATAATTCAAGAGACCAATCTATAGCTGTATTTTCTGATGATCAGATTCAAAGTGTGTCTACAAATAATTAGACCCCCCTTTATATAGTAGGGGAATCCTACATTTGGTATAACTCTATATAAGGTAAAAAGTCTACTGATTTGCTAGTTAAGCGGTTCCACTGATTTGTGCCGAGATTCCCGCCGTGATGCTCGTCCCATTATGGATATTCTAGCTTTCCGTAATTTAGGTTAGGCAATCTTCCCTCGAGCATGTTTGGGGTCAGGCGGTTCCAAATCACGAGCTCGGTGTTCTCGAGGTCGAACATTCCGGCCTCGTGTTTTGCTTCGATGAAACTCGGGGTCGATCTTCAACTCTTCGCATACGAGCCCGATCTGACGTGCAATAGTGAGCCCGATTTCGATCGTATACAGTCGAGCTTGATTTCGACCACAGTAGAGAAAACTATTCTGTTGGACATTTTAAAACAAAAAAGCTATTAATATTAACTCTACTCATAAGCTAGTAAAGCTAGCCTTTACTTTTTTTCTATTTCGAAGCGGTTAAATGCATAAACTGGCCAAGTAACAATAAACTTTTTATTTTTTGGGCAGCTCCTGTAATTGTCCCTCTAAAGTTCTCAAACTTCCTTAGAAATTCGTGGATCTTCACAACTTAGAATAGTTACTTCCAATATCTAAATTGTACGACCTAGGTCTGAGAATTGAAAAAGTTATTAAGTTTTATCTTTTATTTTTGTTTTGTACATTGGTTTATATGGAGATTATGTGCTGAGTATATAAACCCTGTTTTACGTTTGGTGTACTAGATCTTCGTCATTATATCTTACATCATTTGGTTGCCTACCAAATCAAAGTTTTGTATTGAAATAGATGAAGAAGTTGATAACGAGGGGAAATTTGGAAAGTATGATTGGGGAAACAGTCCAACATATTAGTGATAAGTATAGTCACAAGTAGGGGTGGAAAAACGGACGGGTCAGGTCGGATCTAGATGGGTCAAAAATGAGTAATGCAAAAAAGGATAAATTATTTGACCCGACTCATATTTAATACGGATTAAAAACAAGTTAACTGTCGGAGAATATGGATATCCATATTACCTATAACTTCTTGAATATGATCACTTTTGAGAGAATTCCTAGTCTCCCAAACTTGTGAAACCCCCTAATTTGAGGCTTTACAAATGTAAAAGTTAAACCCATTAGTTATCCATTGATTATCCATTAGTTATTCATTTCTAAGTAGATAGTATAGTTCTTATCTATATTTGATCCATTTTTAAAAGTTCATTATTCAACCAATTTTTAATGGATAATATGGGTGGATAACTATTTTCTTTTAACCATTTTGCCACTACTAGTCACAAGCGTGCTTTTCTCGATATAAGATTTACCTTTCATTTTACATACACCTCTTCAGAGGATTAAAATGTGTCCTAGTCACCCGTGTACACGCTCGTCACCTCATGTACACATTGATTTTTACATAACACAAATAGGCAATTAAGGCCAAATCCTAAGGGTTATTCTCTCACACAAGGTTAGGTAAGATACTTACATCAAGCAAGCCAATTCAATACTCCAAAAATGCTGTTCTTTTAAAATTCACCTCTGTCCGACTCAAATCTAGCAAAAAAGACTCAATAATATCAAACAATGCTAAAGGAATTAATTTCAAACAATAAAAGGCACAATCTTTACCCAATTCCCGAAAAGTCAATCCCAGCCCCGCACGATCAAAACCCAAGTCAAGGGGTATATCTCGACTACCCATAACCCCAAGAGTCTAAATATATGATTAGTTTTTAAAACCGAATCCAAATCACACCCCCAAAATCATAAATTTTTATTTTTCAAAACATAGTAAAAAATCCCCAAAAGATTCTTTCAAATTCCATGGTTTTGGTGTAAATATCTATAAGAAATTAAGATATAATATTAAAATTAAGTGAAAATAACTTACTCAACAGCTATGCGTAAAAATCTCCTTCAAAATTGCCTCTTACCAAGTCTAGGACTCAAAATGTGATAAAATAAGCCTAAGTCCCGAAATACCCAGCTATAAACGGGCTGCAAATGTCAAACTCGAGATTAGAGGTTCGAAAATACGACCCCTGCAAATGCGACACAAGAAAATCACAAATGCGAAGACATCCTGCTCAGTGGATGTCGAGATACGACCAAACACTTCGCAAATTGCAAAGCCCTATTGCCTCATCGAACCTTACAAATGCGACCATCACTTTGCAAATGCGACCATCACTTTGAAAATACGAAGTCCCAGCTGCCATTCCATTGTCACAAATGCGACCAAGTGCCTTGAAATTGCGAGGCCCACAGGCATCTCCCATAGGAAATGCGATAATGCCACAACAAACGCGAGCAAACCTTCGCAAATGCGAGGTCTGTAGCACCAAAAAATCTGAAACAAATCAAGACACTTTGAAATCATTCCGAAACTCACCCGAGCCCCTTGGGCCCTACATCAAATGTCTAAACAAGTACATAAGCCTCATACAAACTCGCAGGTATGCCCGGATCATCAAATAACATATAAAACCACGAATCGACACCAAAATGCATCATGCAAGCTACGAAACTCAAGAACTTCAACATTCACAATCAAGCGTCCCATTCCTCCTAAACTAACTTGTAATGACACAAAACATTGCACACAAATTCTTAATGACAAAACGGACCTACTCCAAGTCCCGCAACAGTAATCTGAATTCGATCGCCACAAAGTCAACCTTTGGTCAAACTTATGAAATTTCTAAACCTTCAAATTTCCAACTTCCGACAAAAAGAGTCAAATCATCCCAGGAACCTCCAAATTCGATTCCGGGAAAACGATTTAGTCCAAGATCACCATGCAAATCTTTGGAACCATCAAAATATCATTCCAGGTTCGTTTTCCAAAAGTCAAACCTTGGTCAACTCTTATAATTTAAACTTCCAACCTTGAAACTTAGTGTTCCATTTTCATCCAAAACCTTCTTGAAATCAAACCAACTATCCCCGAAAATAACAAAACAACAATTAAGCACACAGGAAACATCAAAAGGAAAAATGGGGATGAAATACACAAAATAACCGGCCGGGACGTTACATTCTCTCCCTTTTAAACAAACATTCATCCTCGAATAGGTCTAGAATCATACCTGTGATATCAAAAAGATGAGGATATCGGCTCTGCATATCATGCTTTGTCTCCCAAGTCGGATTCTTGACCGGTTGACCTCTCCATTGAATCCTCATCGATGCCATATTTTTGGACCTTAGTTTTCGAACCTGACTGTCCAAAATGGCCACCGGCTCCTTAACATTAGTCTAATCCTTGTCCAACTGTACCGAGCTAAAATCTAACACATATGACAGATCCTTATAATACTTCCAGAGGATTCAAACATGAAACACCGGATGAACACCGATAATATGAGTGGCAAAGCATGTCCGTAGGCCACCTTACCAACTCTCTCTAAAACCTCAAATGGACCAATTTATCGAAGGCTCAACTCACCCTTCTAACCAAATTTCATCACACCTTTCATGGGCAAAACTATGAGTAGAACTTTCTCACCTACCATGAATTCCACATCAAGAGGCTTCTTATCAGCATAACTCTTTTGCTTGAATTGTGCTATACGATGTTGCTCCTGAATCAATTTCACCTTCTTCAAAGCATCACGAACTAGATCAGTGCCCAACAACCTAGCCTTCCCAGGCTCAACCCAACCAATCGGAGAACGACATCGACTCCCATATAGGGCCTCATACAGAGCCATCTAGATACTCTACTAGTAGATGTTGTTGTTGGCGAACTCTGCTAGTAGTAGAAACTGATCCCACTGGCCCCCGAAATCAATGACACATGCTCGCAATATATCTTTCAAGATCTGAATAGTACACTTGGACTGCCCGTCCATCTGGGGATGAAATGCCGTACTCAGCTCAACTTGTGTGCCTAAATCACACTGCACGGCTCTCCAAAAAATGTGAGTAAACTAAGTGCCCCGATCCGAGATAATAGGCACAAGCATACCATATGGTGAACAATCTCTCTAAGATAAATTCGAGCTAATTGCTTTGAAGAGTAGGAAGTCATGATCGGAAAGAAATGTGTAGACTTGGTCCGTCTGTCCACAATGACCCACAACACATCAAATATCCTCAAGGTCCATGGCAGCCCAAACACATAATCCATAGTGAAACACTCCCACTTCCACTCAGATATATCTATCCTCTAAAGCAATTCTCTAGGTCTCTGATGCCCATACTTGACCTGGTGATAGTTCATACACCGTGAAACATGCTCCACAATGTTCTTTTTTATCCTTCTCCACTAGTAATGCTGCTTTAAATCAAGGTACATCATCGCGGCACCCGGGTGAATAGAATACCGTGCACTATGAGACTCCTCAAGAATCAACTCCCTTAAGCCATCCACATTAGGAACGCAGATGTGACCCTGAAGACTCAAACCCCATCATCACCAATAGTCACTTCCTTAGAATTACCATGATGCACTGTTTCCTTTAGGACAAGCAAGTGGAGATGCTAATGCACCTTGATGCACTCAAATAAAGATGACCGAGATACAACACAATCAAGAAACCTGCTAGGCTCCGAAACATCCAATCTCATGAACCTGTTGACCAAAGTCTGAACATCCATCGCTAACAGCTTCTCCCCACCTGTAACCAAAGCCAGACCCCCCATGCTATTTGCCTTCCTACTCAAGGCATCAACCATAACATTGGACATTTTCGGATGATAAGAATATTAATATCATAGTCTTTAAATAGCTCTAACCACCTTCATTGATCAAGATCAATTCCTTTTGCTTGAATAGGTGTTGAAGACTCTGGTGATCCATCTACACTTTACAAGTCATATCAATAAAGACAATGCCTCCAAATCTTGAGAGTGTGTACAATTGATGCTACTCTAAATCATGCACCTGGTAATTCTTCTTATGGGGATTCAATTGACACAAAGCACAAATAGTAACCCTACCATCCTGCATCAACATACACCTAATTCCAACTCGTGGAGCATCATAAAAGACTATATATGCACCCGATCCCGAAAGCAGAACCAGAACTAGAGTTGTAGTCAAGGAAATCTTGAGCTTTTGAAAGCTCTCCTCATACTCGTCAGGCCACTTGAATGGGGTACCACTTTGAGTCAACTTAGTCAATGGGGATGCGATAGATGAAAACCCCTCAATAAAGCCGCTATAATACCCAACCAACCCAAGAAAACTCCGAATCTCTATAGTAGTAGAAGGTCTAGGCCAGCTCTGAATTGCTTCAATATTTTTTTGGTCCACCTTAATCCCCTCTCACTAGACACCATATGACCCAAGAATGCCACCGAGTCTAACCAAAAGTCGCACTTGGAGAACTTAGCATGCAACTTCTTCTCCCTGAAAGTTTGAAGCACAATCCTCAAATGCTGCTCATGCATCTCCCGGCTTGCTAGAATACACCAGTGTATCATCAATGAACACAATAACAAAGGAATCCAGAGAAGGCTGAAACACGTTGTTCATCAAGTGCATGAAAGCTGCTGGGGCATTGGTCAGTCCAAAAGACATCACCAAGAACTCACAATGCCCATAACAGGTCTTGAAAGTCATCTTAAGAATGTACGAAGCCCTGATCTTCAACTGATGGTACCTCGATCTCAAATCAATCTTCAAGAATAACCTAGCATCTCGAAGCTGATAGAATAGATCATCAATACGTGACATTAAATACTTTTTTCTTGATAGTAACCTCGTTAAATTTCCTGTGGTTAATACATATTCTCATAGAACCGTCTTTCTTCTTCATAAATAGAACCGGAGCATCCCAAGGTGCAACACTCGGGCTGATGAAACCTTTATCTAGCAATTCCTGCAACTTTTCCTTTAATTCCTTCAACTCAGCCGGAGCCATGTGGTACGGTGGAATAGATATGGGCTAAGTGCCTGGTGCCAAATCAATACCAAAATCAATATCCCTATCGGGTGGTATGCTCGGCAGGTCTACAAGGAACACATTTAAAAACTTCCTCATCACAGGGAGTGAATCAATCGTGGGAGTATTAGCACTCACATCTCTAACAAACGCTAAGTATGCCAAGCACCCCTTCTTAACCATCAGTTGAGCCTTCAGAAACGACACCACTCTGCTAGGAACATGACCCAAGGAACCTCTCCACTCCAACCTCGGCATCCACAACATAGCCAACATCACAGAATTAGCGTGACAATCAAGAATAACGTGATATGGTAATAACCAACCCATGCCTAAAATCACATCAAAATACACCATATTTAGTGATAGATGGTCAACCCTAGTCTCATAGCCTTCCAATACTGACCGAACAAGAACAATAGACATAGTCCACCATAATAGAATCCCCAATGGGTGTAGACACATAAATAGGATTATCTAGAGAATCATAAAACATATCCAAATATGAAGTAAAATAGGTTGACACGTACTAATTAGTAGAACCCGGATCAAATAAAACTGATCATCTCTATGACAGACCGGAACAATACATGTAATGACTGCATCTGATGTAGCTTCCTCGATCCTACCAAGGAAAGCATAACAACGGGCCTAGCCTCCCCCTCTAGGATGTCCACTACCCGCCCGTCCTCCACGTCTAGCTGGCTGTGCCAGTGGAGTAGAAACTGGGACGAGAACCATAGCCCGAGTACCTTGCTACGGTCCATACCTCCGAAGTCTGAGAAAATATCTCATAATGTGCCTAGTGTTGACGGCCAGTTTTGACCCTCACTTTTAAAATTAATTTACGCATACTTAATAATTTACAATAAATATTTGAAAGTATTTTATAGTAATATATACCTATTTCTATGAATTAATTAATTATTAGTTTAAAAAATATCACCTGGATCAGTATTATGTAGTTATAAATATACTTATTATTGTTTAAATTATTAAAATAAAATGCACCATATATGATTTATAATTCATTTAACGAGTCACTTTTCAATTTCAATTAAATAGGACACTATGTTAACAATTCGAAGTTAGTGTCATAATTTAGGAGAAAAAGTATTTTATAAATAATTGCAATAATTAGTAGTATATTTGATAATTGTGATTTTACTACATTTTATTGGAAATTAGTTATGTTTATTTAAATTAATTTCAAAAGGGATTTAAAGACAAAAGGCTACAATTGCAATTCTCAACTAAACACAAAGTGGCCATCTCTTAAATTCATTTTGGCCCAAATGTGCAAGCCCAGTACGAAATTACCCAACCCAAACAACCCCTTCAATCCCTGTTGGAAATCCTTGCCATTAAATTTGCACCAATTACCACGTGCCACATCACCCATATCCACACTCACAAAACAAACACAGATCATCTAGGCCATCCATTTCTTAAATCAACGGCCCGCGTTTTAATTCTATTTCATCTTTAAATTTTAAGCACCCAGAGATTTAATTTCAACCGTCCGATCAAAGATATCCAACGATCATTGATATTTTTCCATTAAATCATTTCTAAACTCTTAATTATCGAGCCGTTGATCAAGAGATCCAACGACTCCCGTTCCATCTCTGATTTTTAACTCGGAGATGACACTCGGAGATGACCCCTAAACACTAATCATTTTCCCACCTCCCTGCTGCCTCTCTTATCTTTTCCTCTCTCTTTTCTCTCATCTCCATCAGCCCATCAATCTCAAAACCTTGCACAAATTTGTGCAAGGTCACTCGAAATCACTCGAAATTATCCTTTTTGTCCCTGTTACAACGCAATCCTGCCTGAACATTCCAATTTCGTCATTACAATTCAAAATCCCTAATCTGAAACCCTAAGCTTGAAAGGGAAAACCTCCAAATTATCTGATTTCTCTCATGAGTAATCAAATCAGAGCATTCATGGAGTCTCTCTTAGGGTTCATCATGAGTATTCGATGTCCTGAGGTCAAACACAGTGACATCCGGACATTAAGGTTTAACCGCCGGTCCAAAGGCTTCAACGGTTGACCTCTTCGTGCCCAGGCAAACACGACATTGTTTTTCCCCTCTGTTTCTTTCCGATTTCACTGACTCGTGCTCACATCATCTACCATTCGTCACTTTTCACTCACAATTTGAATCTGTTGAAACCCTAGAGCCTTAAATCGCACTATAAATATGGGCTTTAATGTTCTCATAAAACAACCAACAACCACCTAAGACCTAACAAAAACACAAAAGTAATTCTAAGATTTCATAAATCTAGAGTTTCTTACTGATTTTTGTCCTTTTTTGGTTTCTGAGTGCTTTCATTGCTTCGAACATGAAGCTTTGGGTCTTAAGCAACTAAGAGAAATCCTTGTTTGGTTTGCTGCCCTAGAGAAGGTCAGTATTACTCTAACTCTTCTCTTTTGATCATCTTATTTGAATGTTATGAATATGCTTGTTGTCTATTGTTAACTATAGTCGTTTGTGATGTTTATCTAGTATAGAAATGTTATCTCTAGTTCATGATAAGGTATTGTTGATTTGGGGTCATTTGTCATGTTTCTGAATATCTTAAGTTGATTTTGACTAGACCGATGATGTGAACTTAATGATTCTCATTTCTGAATTCAAATAGTTTACATGGTTATGTTTTTTCTTAATATGCCTCAATGACCTTCCATGCTGGTCCAGATTTCGGATGATTTTTTAATGGTTCTATTGTGATTTTTATCTCTATATACTACTTTCTTGCATCCTTGTGGACGAGATTTTTGTCTGATAATCCTAATTAGGACAAAAACTGAGAGTACATAGTTTAATCCTTCATTACTTAACTAAAGCATGAAAAGTCTAAGTATTTAAGTGCTCTACTTCTCTATATCTGTGTCTATTAACTCAGAAAGCAACTTTTGAGTTGTCACGATGACATTCTTATGTTCATATCTAACTGTTGGTTGCATCTATATGAAAACAGTCTTGTTGAGGTGAACTCTCATGAAAATTAGTAATCCATCTGCCTATATTCTGTTATTATCAAATTGTCTTTACAAAATTGGTTGTAGTTATGTTTTGTTATAGTTAAATGGTAACTGTTGTTAGGTTAAACATAACTGTCTCATGTTTAGGTGTAACTCTCAGTTGCATAGCTGAGTTAAACCTATTTGGTACAACACTTTTCTTGTGTTTAATTTCCTTTATGACATTACTGACTTTGTGAATCTTACATTAGTTATCATTAAGTTATCTTTCATAAAAGCAGGGACATAGTCATTTTATTATACTTAAGTTATAACTATTTTGAAGCTAAGGATAACTGCTTCATATTCATATGCTAATTTTAGTCTATACACCCGAGTTAAACCTGTTTTGGTATAATCTTTCTCTTATCTACAACCCCGGTCCCTTTATGACACTACTGACTTGATTCTATAATAGGTGAAGCTCACCCTTTCTGTGTAAAATCACAACCCCATTTGAAGTATATATGTATAGTTGATTAAATGTTGCACGTATCCCCATTTTGCCTGCATGACCTCATGATCCCTACTTTATTCTGAAGTTACACTCAATCCTCTCTTTCATGTTAATCAGAATTGAATCAGATCTGTAAATCCCAAAAGAACCTCTTATCGTTACTGCTTGGGCATGATAGTCTACCTATTTCAATATAGGATTAGTATTCTTATGAAGATGTGATTTTGCCCTCAATCCCAAATGAAATGTGGTTGATGACCTATGATTTTGTTAATCATCTTTAAGAATTTCATGTTTGAATCTGTAACCTATAGTCATGCTAAGAGTCCTGATGTCTTTGCTATTACTTATAGTGGTTGCTAATCATGACCATCTGTCTGAATCCTTGTTGATTTTGTTTAAAAGTTTCAAATGGTATTGTCAATTTGTGCATATGCTAGTCTGAAGGCCTGAGTTAACTAATATGTTATTAGAGGCATTTGTGTTGGTGTATAACTGAACTGTGTGTTCTTTACCTTTCCTTTGAATGTGTTCCTCAGTGTTTAGACCTTTAACAGTAATATTATAGTTTTTCTGTTTCTCTCCCATATGTATTTGAAGTCTGACCTTTATATTTCCTTAATATGTGTATTATTCATTTGGTATTAGAAATGCAGTCATAAAAATGAAATTATTTTTGTGTCCTTATATTATTTTGTTATGGGGAAAAGTACACTTCTGTGGTAGGGAGTATTATGGTAGTTAGTTTACATTGAAAGAGCCTCATTGACACCTAAACCCATAGGGAAAAATGAGTCATTAGTGGTTAGGGATATTTGGGAGTGGAGTTTAACTCTAGGTTGGGCTGCTCTCCCCTGCACAAGCATTGTCCTAGGCCTTGATACCCTTGGGAATTATGAAGTGTCGGGGGATTCAAAAGGGAGCATCGACTCTGAGTGGAACTCTCTCCTTAGCCCTTAATTCATTGACACTTGTTGTTCTTTAGGGGTTTAGTGTTTAGTGATAACAAAAGGTTTTCAATGTAAATTATTTTCCATATATAACCACCACATTGGTATATGTTTCTCATAGTATTTGAGTATTTGTATTTTGTTATATTTTACTCCAATCATTTGTTTATGTGTTTTATACATAATTGAACATGTATAATCTTTATCCAATGACCTTCTTTTGTTAACATGTACATCTGTTTGGGCATGCTATGTTCCTAAAGAACTCAAGCCCAAGGCCAACATTGCTGCATTTTTCTGAAAGTCTGAAGTCAGCTGTAGCCGTATCTTTTACTGCTGGGCCTGCCTCTTTGAGGCCCAAATACTAGAGTCCAGTCCTCTTTCTCTAGACGCCTTTATCGCTTACTGCTTTGTTATTGTTATTTATTGCCTTGTTGCTTTTTGTTGCATTTTTGTTGTTATTGTATCTCACATGTATACACCACTTATATATTGGATTGCATGCTTTATTTTATACCTTAATGACATATAAAACATAGTGAAGCCCTAAATAACGTAGGATTAAAAAGAACTAGTTAGTGACTAATCTCTCATTCACTAATTAAATTGTTTATATCATCACTATGCTTTCGCTCACCTTCTCTATTAAAAAGATTTTGAAGTCCCAGGCTTAGTAAGGGACGGCATCCCCACTTTCATAAGAAAAAACCAAATTAAATCGCAAGCTTTATCTTCAAAAGTGAATCAAGTTATTTCGAAAAAAAGGAGTGCTGTCGCCCAAAAGGATTTTCAACAAGTGGTTTTTCTTCAAGTCTTCAAATCAATGTATTCTTAGGCTTACCCCATTTCATGAGAGTAATATACACCTTCATGCTTTAAGAACAAATGCTTAAGTTTAATTCTCCTTTCACAAACTTTCTTAATGCAAACACCTTATATCTTTTTCCAAAATTTTTTCATATACACTAACATTATTTTCCTCTACTAATTCATATCCTTTTAAACTACAACCTCCTTTTGTAAGAATTATGTCCTAATATGCAGTAAAATATATCTTTAGAACACCGATTAAGGCATAATATAAATAACTAATCCCAAATCTTGTCCAAGTCCTATGGAGCTACCTCAGGTAGATTTTAAGGGGTGCCTAACACCTTCCCCTTAGAAGAACAAGAACCCTTACCCTTACCTATAATCTCATGAGTTAGCAGACTAATAAAGAGTATGACTTAGTAATTAAATAGGTACGTTGATATACCTTTAAATATTAGGTGGAGACTCTCTTTATCAACAACAGAGAAACCACAAGTTGAATCTTGTTTTGACTAGTGCAAAATAAGCTGCAACAACATGGCGACTCTGCTGAGGAATTTCACTTTGGTTCTGACCTTAGTAGACTTAGACTAATTTGGCAGCTAGATTTATTTGTACTTTGGTTTAATTGTAGGTAAAATTGCAATTACATGCTTATGTTTCTTATTTGCTCTTCATGCTTATTATCATGCTTTTGCTGCTACACTCTTGTCTGTTACTGCTTTATATACACTGTCATCACATTTCTTCCCATTGAGTCTTGGCCGTACGCTATCACACACAATGGCACGCGAGGGTTGTCTTTTACACCCCTCCGAACCTTCTTTTCAAAACTCTCTAGTTTCAGAGAATGGCTTTGTCAGGTCAACTGACTTAACATCTCGCTGCATTTAGTCCAACTCAAAAGTACGAAACACTCTACTGTATCATAAATAGGGCATGCTGTATAAACTTTAGGTGAGTCGGTCCTTGGCATCGACATACAGTTAGGAAAGCCACCCTAATGTCAACAGGTCATGCACCCAACGACATGACTTCTGTGGAAAGACAAACAAACCTGACAAGACAGTTAAAGATCCGAAGCAAACACTTACCAAACATCTTTCTTTTACCTACTTCAGAAAGATGAAAATCAACCAAAACATCCCTGATATTAGCATGGTAATGGGAGCGCCACATAAAATGAAGCAGTGGTGGAAAAATATTCGCCAGGAACACGGAGATGAGGTTCGGACACACCTGTGAGCATTAACCGCTTTGCTGAATATCCGAGCAGACATGGTACTCATTCGCCTGTTGATAGAGTTTTGGGATCCATCTACGGTGGTGTTCAAGGTTGCCGAGTGTGAGTTAGTACCGACATTGGAGGAAGTCACTAATTTCACGGAGCTGCCGTTCAATGAAGAAAGCCGATATTTCCAGTTTCTATGCCTAGTTACCAGTTCTTAGCTGCTTTAGGCCTGTCCAATAGCAGGAGTCTCAAAAGTATCCAAGACGGATGGGTGAGCCTCGACCAGCTATTCGACAGATTTGGGCACCGTGAAAGCTATGAGTGGTATTCGGGAGAGTTTCAATGTGACCAAGCGACGTGGGAGAGTCTCAGACCTTTCACCTTCTCAATGGCACTGCTGGGATTATTGGTCTTCCCGCAGATAAGGGGTCGGATCAACATCAAGCTATTACCTATGGTTCTGGCGACCTTCCATGGCAACCTTCAAGCTACTTTGGTGTCGATGGTGCTAGTTGAGATGCTCAGGGCTTTGTCTGCATGTGCACGAGGGTATGATTTTTATAAAGGTTGTAACTTGTTGCTTTAGATCTAGGCGACTGAACATTTCTTCTAGTGAGAGGCCACCATCGATTACTTTGTGGGCGTCAGCAACATGATTCGCAGCCACAATGAAAGAATAAGACATTGGGTCTTCCCACATGGGCAAGGAGAGTGGAGGGAAATGCTGACCTATCTGCGTGGAGAATAGATCAGCTGGAAGCTATCATGGTTAGGTGGAAGAGCAATCTTGAGGACTCCCCATAAATACTTCATTGAGCAAATCGAACATGAAGGTCCTACGGGTCCTCAGATAGTTCAAGATGATCCAAGATGTGCCTCTGTGAACAAGGACAACTTTATACGAGGATGAGTACAACAGACAGATTCCAATCCCTAGGATAAGAAGGCTCCAAGAAGAGTGTAACGACCTTGTCACAATGCCGATGGGTCAAAACTCGTGGTGCACTCCTGAGTATTATGTCTGGATGAAGAAGGAAGATGAGCTGGCCCGGCCAAGTAGAGAGGGTATAGCCTAGTTAGAGGACGCAGTGGCTGCTTTGCAAATTTACCATGAGATCCTGCCACATTACCATGTGACTACTTCGATGCACCGTCAAGTGGTCCTAGGATCCGTCGATCATATGTTTCCACTTGCTGAAGACGATGACTGGGTAGTGGATTGCGTCCAAATAGAGTCTAGCACATAGCCAAAAGAAGATCTGGAGGAGGGGCCGGAGTTCAACGATGACAAGGAGGAGTTTGAAGAAGATCCGGAGGAGGATCTGGAAGAAGAGCCAAAAGAAGAAGAGGAGATGGGAAACAACTCAGGGGATGGTTATTGGAGTTGGTTGATTTCCCTTTCTTTCCCACTTTGTACCCTTATCCCCAGTTTTCTCTTTTACTTTCCAAAAGGGCAAGTTTTCCAAGCCCATGCAGTTCTGTGAAACGGTGATGTAAACTTTGTTCTCAGTTATATCTGTCCAAATTATCAATGAAAACAAAATTTCTTCGGATCTAAATGTGCCAAGTCTAAATATTTATCAAATATCTGCAATTTAGGCCTACCTTCGGCAATGAGAAGCCCCCCCACAAATTCTAGGAAACGCGCTAGCCTTAATGCGTGAATTAATTGCTCTGTGTGATTTCCTACTTGTATAAATGAAGAAACTGACACTTGTTCCTTTTCTCCTTTTCTTTCTTCTTATTTTTTCTTTTTCTTTATTATTACCCCGGAAAAGAAAGAAAAGAAAGTTGGTTTGTGTCGACCGAAGCTGGCGGAACCACCAGACAATCTAAGGTCAAAGGAAAAGATGTCAGCTACAGAAAACCCGATTGAACATGCTCTTGTCATAGCCGACAGCCCGGGGCGATTGGGGGAAAGGATGAAACCTGGAATGATGAACACGTGGCCAGGATGGTTCAGGAAATTGAGTCTCTAAGGGAGGGAGTACAACATATCAGGGAACTAGCGCACCTGGCCGTGACAACGCTTCCTCAACCACCTCAATTCCCTTCTTTGGATTCAATCCCTAATCAGTTTCCTTCCACGTCATTCCAAAACAACAACACCCCAACTTCAGCTCCTACCACTCAAGTCATACCCCCAGTAACTCCCGCAAACCCACCATATCCCTCTATCTACACTCCCTACATACCACAGTACGTTCAGACACCACAAAACCCACCTATCACCACCAATGCAACTCACAAGCCTCCTCGTGACAGAGCCACTTTTACCACTAACCAGCACATACCTTTGGCACATGCTGCCGTCCATGAGCGGTATGTTCCCCCTGTATATGCCATTTCTAAACCTACCTTTACAGCCCCTGTCACGGTTAGGGTGCCTTATGAGATTGATGAATACGCCGAATGGAAAGGGAAGTGAGGCGTAAGGAAGAGGAGTCAGTATTTGAGAAGTTGCAAATCTTAAGAAAGCAAATGAAGAACCTCCAAGTTGCCCGATGAAGTGAAAGTTTGGACTACGAGGATTTGTGTATTCATCCGGATGTGGATATGCCAGCAAGGTATAAACATCTAAAGTTCGATATCTTTGATGAGACGGATGATCCCCACTCATATTTAAGGGCATATTGTGACAAGCTGGTCGGAGTGAGGAGGAATGAGAAGCCAAGAAATGGAGTTATTTATAAGGAGCCTGCCGGGAGAAGCACTCACCTGGTATACTCGATAAGATCCGCGAAATTGGAGAACTTGGCAAGATATGGCGGAGGACTTCATGAATCGTTTTCAATTCAACACATAAATCACCCCCGATCTGCTCGTGCTGGTGAACTTGCAAAAAAATCTATTAGAGTCATTCCAAGAATATGCACGTCGGTGGAGGTCAGAGGCCACCAGGGTGCAACCTCCGCTGGACGATAGTGAATTAACCAAGTATTTCATCAGAGCCC
Organism: Nicotiana obtusifolia; assembly: GCA_002018475.1. Taxonomy (NCBI): domain Eukaryota; kingdom Viridiplantae; phylum Streptophyta; class Magnoliopsida; order Solanales; family Solanaceae; genus Nicotiana; species Nicotiana obtusifolia. The sequence continues at coordinate 24,465 of MCJB01016980.1, forward strand.
AGGAAGGGATGAACTTTAAAAAGATGATGGGAATGATGGGGCAGAAATTCCCCGAGCTGGTCAAGATAGTAAATTTCTTAGAAGAGGGCATAAAATTTGGTAAAGTACATCCATGGGAGCACTGCAAGCAGCCAACAAAGCCATAAAATCAGGGTCAATCGGTAGTAGAAGGAAGAATAAAGAGGAGGTCACAACAGTCTTCCCTTACTATCAAGCCAACTCACATCACGGAAACACTTCCTATTCCCCAAACAATCATTCACCACCACCCTCTTACGCTCCAATCTATAACACCCAGTCATATTACCATCCTCAATCACAATACAACCCTCCTTGAGCCAACAACAACCCAAACCCACAACGACCATATGCTCCTGTCCAAACTACTAGTGAACAAAGCCGACCCGCTTATGCACCACGCCCTCGTCCCAACTTTGAAGAGAGGTGTCTTAGAAATTATACCCCGATTGCTGAGCCTCTGGCCCAATTATTCAATATATTGAGAAGAGCGGGATTGATACATCCAGTTGAAAGAAGGGTTCCTGAGTACCCCTCCAAGTATTTTGATGCAATAAAAAGGTGAGTGTATCATTCCAATGTACCTGGTTATGATACTGAAGATTGTTTTAAGCTAAAAAATGAGATTAAAACACTGATCATGAGTGTAGCTATTCAGGGCACTCCAGCACCGCCCAATGTGAATCGCAATCCGCTACCAAGTCACCGAAACCAGGGAGTTAACATGATCACATTAGACAAAGAGTATGACCTAAAGGGAATGATCATCACTATAGGAAATGCAGATGCCGCCAGAATCCCTCCTCAAAGGTATCCAGTGTTATAGTAAAAGTGAGACCTACCATGACTGTTCAGATTTATCAACGACAACCTGTCATTGCTATAGAAGATGAAGAAAGTCGGGAATACACAACCATCCCATGGATGTACCAGCAAAAGGGGAAGGCCAAAATGACAGACTCTGCCGCAGCCCATGGTATCACTAGATCGGGGAGATGCTATGTTCCTGAAGATGTCAATCGAGGGAACTTGGGAAAAGAGCTAATTCAAAGAAGAAACATAACAGACCCAGAAGCCGCTGAGTGCTGGAAGAGAATGCTGACCAAAGAGTATTCCGTGGAGGAGTAGCTAAGGAAAACTCCAGCATAGATATCAATCATAGATTTGTTAACGAGCTCCGACAGTCATAAAGATGCCCTATTGAAAGTAATAAGTGTGATAAGTGTACCAAGTAACACTACCAGTAAGGCTTTGGCTGCAATAATTGGGAAAATGGTCGAAGCATAGATGATCACTTTCAAAAGAGATAAAATTCCTACCGAGGGCACAAGTCACAACAAATCTCTTCATATCACTGTCAAATATGGGAACAAAGTGGTGTCCCGAGTGTTGGTCGATGGAGTGTCAGGGGTCAATATTTGTCCACTCTCTACCCTAAGGGAATTAGGAATTCATTGAGGGAGGTCAAGGAAAGCCATGTGAGGGTGAGGGCCTTTGACGGTTCGCAAAATGATGTTATCGGAGAAATTTATTTGGCCAAGCAGATCGGGCCGGTCGAATTTCCCATATTGTTTCAAGTAATGGAAATCTCTACTTCCTACAACTTGCTAGTGGGAAGGACCTGGATACACATGGCTGGGGCCGTCCCATCCACTTTACATCAATGCATGAAATTTGTGTGGGGTTGTGAAGAGATCATGGTCCATGGCGAGTAGGGTCACCCTACTTATTTAGAGCATGATGTTCCATTTATTGATGGGCTAGATGGAGTTGCATTCCATGCACTGGAAATCATGCAGACTATAAAAATATAAGAGACTGAACAAAACTTGGGAACACAGTCGCCGTATTGATCCAAGATGGTTATGAGGGAGATGATGAAATATGGATACAGGCCAGGAATAGGACTGAGAGCTAGGTCGGACGAGATCACAGAGCCAATTGAACATATTGGGTAGAAAGGAAGGGTCGACATAGGATATCAGGCTCTCAAGAGAAAATCTCATACCGTTAGCTCAGGGAAAAAGGTTTTTGTGCCAAAGCATGTTTCAAGTCCGGGTCAGAGTTCAGTAACAGAAGATGATATCATCGACGGGATGAGAAATATATTCCTAAATATGATTTAAGAATATTGTGAAGGGACTGACATCAAGACACCGACTATCAAGGATGCCGATCCAGGGGAAGAGCTGCGGAACTGGACCGCCAATCCATCTTTTGTTCGCCGGGAGTCTTGGTAGTATGGAACTGTAAAAGTTTTCTTTTGAAAAATGCACGATCAATTGAGGCCTGCACTGTGTCTGTACCTTTTTGTCATTTGCCTCTTTTGAACGCCTAAGACGTTCCTCTTTTGATGAAATAAAGAGAATCATTTTCTGTCACGCCCCGACCTCGGGGAGCGCGACCGGCGCTCAACCTAGATAACCCGGCCAAGCAAGCCTATTATATTTCCTTTTATCCAAACTCATCCATGAATAAAGAGGAGATGTACTCCATTAATCAAACAATAAAAAGATTTTATTAACAAATACCATTTTATTTTCACTAGCAGCTTCATTTATAATTTCCAAATTATTACAAGTTTATAGATATAATAAAAAACATGTTTGCCAAAATACCTACACATCTAGTTCAATTACCAATATCAAGCACCACCTACAACCTGTCTACGGGGCCTCTAAGTACAACAGAAGAGAAGTATGGAAGTGTCGGCAACAAGGCCCCGGCTATACCTCAAAATACACAGTATAACATCAAATGACATCAGGACCGGAATAGAGTTGGGCTTACCAAAACCTAATGAATATGAGAGTAACTTCTAACAAGGACCAAAGCTGCCCGCTGATGAACAACCTGCACTCATTGAAGAAGCAACGTCCCCGACAAAAGGGATGTATAATACTAGTATGTAAAGCTATATGTCCTCTTTCAAAATAGAATACCCATATAAGAAAGGGAAAACCACAAAAACAACAAGTCAGAATCAACAATATCCAAATGCCCAGTTAAAACATAATAAATTTTAGAATACGAAAATAATGTATATTTTTGGTTGGGAGATCATTAGCACTAATATACTACCGTGTTTGTAGAAGGGATTCCGATCATGCCCGATCGGCTAGGACATCTCCCCACGAACAATGTGGTTCGACATGTGATGCAAAAAAAAAAAGTGTTACCAAGAGTAGTACCACCATTGGGTGCAACATGGAGTCGGTCTCCACTCGATCAGCTAGGTCGCCTTCCCATATATGCCGTGTGGGTTGACTTTCCAATTCACAGCTATTTTCAATCTCATCCCAATTAAGGGGAATAATCTCATCCCAAATAAGGAGAATAATTACAATCCACTCCTACACTGGCACGTGTAATTTTAGGTGTGGGCCTTATGACCCAACCTTCCTCGGTGACTAACGATACTCACAAAAATGATTTGTTTTGCACACAAAGGAAACAGAAATAAAAGTACATTTACCTCATAACCTTTCACACCTTATATAGCCTCATTGGTACTTTCAACCACTTAAAATAGCATTATTTTATTGGCTCTCTTGGCCATACATATGATTCATCATTCATGGCATTGTAGCCGTATTTCATATTCCACACTTTCATTTCTTTCCTCTCATGTATCATCATCATAAATATCAACATATAAAATATTTCTGAAATCACAACTTTGAGTTCATTAGAAATGAAGAATTTAAGCACAATAGATTTCTCTCCAAGAAATGGAGTAAAATGATTAGCAATCGATACACAAGTTAAAATCATAAATAAGTAACACACCATTTATTCTTGAAATACTTTTCCCCACAAGGGCAATACACAATTTCCACTCACGAATATTTAAGAACGCAAAACACATTGAAAATACTCACAAAGCGTAGCATTAGTGAAAACAGCCACATATGGGCGTGACTTGAGTACATGAGCTTTTAGGCAATTCTATTTTTGAAATAATTTTGGAACAGTTGAATCAAAGCTCATTTCATAATCTTTCTCACACCATCTTATGTCATTGGCACCACTAGCCACAAGTATAACTTTCGTTCTTGGCAGGTTGGCCACACTCTATATCCCCAATTCACTTATTTCACTTCCAAACATTTTTATAGATTATCAACAGTGAGAGCATTCGAAATCAGGGTCTTAAGTGTGTGTGTGTATATATCTGTGTGTGTATATATATATATATATATATATATATATATATATATATAAGAGTTTTAGGCGCATTGGGTATCCTTTCCAAGTCAAGCATAATGGACTTTAATTTGAAATATGATTTGAAGTTACAACGCTTTAACACATAAGCCGTACTTGAACACATTCTCGAATTATAACATAATGTGGGAACTTTCGAAATACGTTTTGAATACATAACTCTTGACACTTTTCTTACTTGGAACCATCGAAGTCATTGGGAATAACTCGGAATATGGGAATAAGGAACTTGAGCCAACCATACGTGAAACTTATGGGAACATTATGGAATTCGATTCCAAGAGAGAAGTTTAGCCAACATACCTTATTTGAGCTTTCCTTAAGTTACTACAACGTCCCAACACTTCTAGCAATAACAATCTATAGGAAGATAACGAAAATCAGATAATAATTAGAAGTATTCACATGGTGTAACTCTCTTAGGAATTTTGTCAAACACCTAGAATGCAAAATGGACTACAAAGCTCTACAATGGTAATCTCTTCCTCCCTCAACCAATTTCAACAAGAAACTACCCAAACTAGTTCATTAACCTCACATACTACAAGCTATTGATACATACATAGCCTAATTCCAACCCTCACAATATACATGAACTCATAACCTCTTGCATGAAAGCTTAGGAGTAGGACTTACCCGGATAGATGATAATCTAGTGATTAGCTTCCTTGATTCTTGAAAGTTGGTGCAAGATTGGGTGATTAGAATGCTAGGTTTCCTCCTTCCCTCTCTAAAATTCTCTTACCTCTCTCTAAAATCATCAGAAATTTGCTTCAAAATGAGCCCCTAAGGCTATTTATCAAAATGGGGTCGGGCTATAAATAGCGGAAATGGACCCTCCCAACTCAAGTCTGTGGTCGCAGAACAGAACCACATAATGGATATACGGTCCGCAAATGGACCGCGAAAATGATGCCCAAAAACTAGAATGGTATGGACAGGTCTGCGGTCCGCAAAATGGACCGCAGAATGACCCAACAAAATTCTTCATGCCAAAACTGCGACGGAAAATGCGGACCGTGAAACTACAATGCGATCGCATAATGGACCAGCAAACGTCCTTCAAAATTCAACAAACTCCCTGTTCAACTTTGCGATGATTATGCGGCCCACAAAACGGTTGCGGTTGCGAAACAGACCGTATAATTGCCTTCTTCTGCAAAAAATTTCCACCAAATCCTCAGTTCATTCTTCAACCCAAGCTCGCCGCGAAGAATTTCTACAATCCTCAAACACATAAGCCTACCTCGTTATCGCTTAACTTGAATCCCTTGGCGAAATTTTACGGGGCTTTAAATTTTCTCAAATATTAGGACTTTATTTACCTCTTTATTTATACCCAGATTACGAGGAGTATGACGAGAGTATGATGTCAGACGATCTCCTGCAGGAAATCGAGCAGCTGGAGTGTTAGAAAAAGCCCAACCTTGAAGAATCGGAAGATTTCAACCTTGGAAGTGAAGAAGATGTAAAAGAAACCAGGATCAACATTCATCTAGAAGCCGAGTAGAAGGAAAAACTAGTTGAGCTCCTCTATCAGTACATCAATGTATTCGCATGGTCGTAGGATGACATCCTGGGATTAAGTACTGATATTGTCTCGCATTGACTGCCACGGATCCTACCAGACCGCCGGTCAAGCAGAAACCTAGGAAATTCAAACCTGATTTAAGTTTGAGGATAAAGGAAGAAGTGACCAAGTAGATAGAAACAAATGTGGTAAGGGTTACCACCTATCTAAGGTGGTTGGAAAATATCATCTAAGTACCCAAGAAAGACGGAAAGATCAGAATATGCGTGGATTACTTAGATCTCAACAAAGCTAGTCCAAAGGATGATTTTTCTCTACTAAATATCCACAACCTCATCGACAACCACGTGAAGCATGAACTGTAGTCATTTGTGGATTATTTTGCTGGGTACCACCAAATCTTGATGCACGAGAAAGATGCAGAGAAGATGGACTTCACCACACCTTGGGGAGTTTACTGCTATTGAGTCATGTCGTTTGGTCTCAAGAACGCCGGCGCTACCTATATGAGGGCCATGACGACCCTTTTTCACAACATGATTCATAAGAAGATTGAAGTGTATGTGGACGACATCATCATAAAGTCTCGAAAGAGGTCAGAGCACGACGATTTGAGAAAATTTTTCGAACGCCTGCAAAGGTACAATTTGAAGTTGAACCCGAAAAAGTGCGCGTTCAGAGTCCCCGCTAGAAAGCTATTGGGCTTCATTGTAAGCAGGAAGGGGATAGAACTGGACCAATCAAAAATCAAGGCCATTTAGGAATTACCACTACCAAAGAGCAAGAAAGATGTAATGTGTATCCTGGGTAGATTGAATTGCATCATCCGCTTCATAGTCCAGTCCACGGTAATCTGTGAGCCCATTTTCAAGTTGCTGAAGAAGGATGTTGCCACAAAATGGACAGAAGAGTGCCAGAAAGCCTTCAACAGAATCAAGGAATATCTATCAAATCCACCAGTGTTGGTTCCCCCAGAAAAAGAGAAGCCATTGTTACTCTATTTGTCAGTCTTGGATAAAGCCTTCGGCTGTGTGTTGGGGCAGCATGACAAAACTGGAGAAAGGATCAGGCCATCTATTATTTAAGTAAGAAGTTCATGTCATGCGAGGCCAAGTATACTTTGATAAACCGCACTTGCTACGATCTGACTTGGATTGCCTAGAAACTAAGGCATTACATGTCAGCATACACTACGCATCTGATATCGTAGCTCGACCCACTCAAAGTGCATCTTTTAGAAGCCGATGCCTACCGAAAATCTAGCTAAATGGCAAACTATCCTCAACGAATTTGACATTGTGTACATAACTCAAAAGGCTATCAAAGGACAAGCTTTAGCCGACCACCTCCCAGAGAATCTAGTGGATGGGATTACGAGCTGCTTACCACGTATTTTCCTGATGAAGAATTATTATTTGCTAGAGAAGATATTGCAGAATCGTACCCTGGATGGAGAATGTTTTTCGACGGAGCAGCGAACTTTAAAGCAATCAAAATTGGGGCAGTCCTGATTCCGAAGTCTGGACAACACTATCCAACACTGGCAAAGATAAGATTCCCTTGTACTAATAATATGGCTGAATATGAAGCGTGCATTAGAATGCAGTCGACATGAACATCAAAGAACTTTTGGTCATAGGGGATTCCGATCTATTGATACACCAAGTCCAAGGGGAATGGTACACCAAGAATGTCAAGATACTTGCATACCTGCACTGCGTGAAGGAGTTATGCAAGAAGTTCACAAAGATTGAGTTCAAGCGCATGCTCACGATTCAGAACGAGTTCGCCGATGCTCTTGCAAGACTATCATCTATGATTCAGCATCAAGACAAGAACTATATCGACCCTATCGAGGTAGAAATCAGGGATCAACATTCCTATTGCTTCCATGTAGATGAAGAACCAAATGGTAAACCACGATATCACAACATCAGAAATTCCTTACGACCAGAGAGTACCCAGAGAATGCTACTAATGGTCAAAAGCGAGTCCTGAGGAGGCTGGCAAACTACTTTTTTCCTTAACCGGGAAGTCCTGTACAAAAGGACACCAAATTTAGGTTCGTTGTGATGTGGAGACACTGCCGAGGAAACCAGACTATTAGAAGAAATACATGTAGGAACATGCGGACCCCACATGAATGGGTTCACATTAGCCAAGAAGATCTTGAGAGCTATGTGCAGAAGTGTCACTAGCGCTAGATTCACGAGGATTTCATCCGGGTTCCGCAGAATGAGTTAAACATAATGGGCTCACCCTGGCCGTTCGCTGCATGGGGCATGGATGTGATTGGACCTATAGAGCCTGCCACATCAAATGGACATTGCTTCATCTTAGTAGCTATCGACTATTTCACTAAATGGGTCGAAGCGTCTCTTTACAAGGCCGCCACGAAGAAGGTAGTGGGAGATTTCGTTCGGAACAACATCGTCTGCAGATTTGGAATACCGGAGTCTATCATCATTGGCAATGCCGCTAACCTCAACAGTGACCTCATGAGAGAAATGTGCGAGAAGTTCAGAATTGTTCATTGCAATTCCACAACCTACGGACAATAAATGAATGGGCAGTCGAGCCAGCCAACAAGAATATTAAGAGAATTCTACGGAAGATAGTGGACAGTCACAGAACTTCGCGACCATATCATGTCAAAGGCCAGGGAAAACCAACACTGTGGTTGACACAAACCAACTTTTCCGCCCCCACTAAGAATGTTTCTCTGAGTTTAGGGTTAGCAGGGAGCAAGGAAGCACTAAGACCATACTGGGGCAAATAACGGATCCGCCACTTGCCTAAGATTATCTCTCTTTCTCCTTTACTTGAATTTTCCTGGTACAACTAAGGCTGATATTTGAATTCTTTGCAAGGTACCTCAGAGTCAGACAACTAATATGGAAAACCTGTACATAGCAAACTGCATGCTCAAACAATCAGCACATCTTGTACAAAGTGGATTGTCTGCTTCATCAGTAGGATCCCTGTATATAGAAAACTGCCTGCTCAAATAAGTAGAGCACCCTGTATAAATGAGTCGTCGGCTTCATCAATTGAAGTCATGTATATAGCAAACCGTCAACTCAATCAATTGGAGTGCCCTGTACAAATCGAACGTCAGCTTCGCCAATCGGAGCCTTGCATATAGCAAACTATTCATCTCGCAAATAGAACAATGCGCATCGCCGCTCTCGCAATGGATGCCAGAATCGACAGTCGCAAACCTCGTCACCAATGTTCTGCCAATAGATGGCTGAAACTTAGCTTCGTAGTTAAGTGTATCTCATGGACTTGCTTTTATTTTCGTTGCTATTACTTTGAATGTTTTGACGTTTTGCTCATGCAGCTTTAGGCTTGATTACGGTTTTAGTCAATCACTCTCAAGTGGAGATTACTTTACATTTTTCAGTGCAAAGCTCTCCCAAGAAGCGGAGACTTACTCTACAAATCAAGCTCTCCCAATAAGCGGAGACATTTCTCAGTGCAAAGCTCTTCCAACCAGCGGAGACACACTCTACGAATTAAGCTCTCCCAACAAGCAGAGACAATTTTCAAATACTCCGACAGTTGTGTACGGTACAGAGCCCGACTAACAAATCGAGTCGGGATCATGTATCCCATCATCCCGATCCCAAATAACAGCTCACCAGCAGCCAGACATCATCATTCCTACATCAGTTATATGTCATCTTAATATATTCCGCATTGCAATATATTGGTATGCGTGTATTTCATTTGTTTTGCAGGAACAAACATCGTCGTGTGGAATTTTTCTAAGCAGCAGACCAAACTACAACGCTATGAGGGACAGTAAACCCATTAGCGGGCCAAGGATCCAAGTTCAAGCATAAAACGACCAGTGAAACTCAAATTTTCAAATCCTTCAAATCAAGCCGCAAAATTCAAGACATCATGAGTGAACAATCCTCCATTTCATAGTGTTTTTGTATAGACGACTGTCTATCATCAAGTAGACAACCGTTACATCATTTTAGGTCTAACCCCCTGCTATTTTTTAGGTACAATTAGAGATCACCTTAAGATGGGCATTCTATTTTGGGAGGTAAGGTTTATGTGCCCCTCCATTGGTGTACTTTAATTTCAGTAATAAAATATAAATTCAGCCAAAAAAAAAACAAATTGGTACACTATTTATTTTTGCTTTAAAAAAAAATTCTCCATTTTGCCGTATCGTCATAATACAATACTGGGAAAATTCCTACGAATGCTGCTTCCTCAAAAATCTTCACTCAGAAGTACATAAGGCCTGATCCTCGCTAAGCCCGAGGTATGTAAGCTATTCAAAGCCAGAATTCGGCTCCCAATCTCTCCAAAACGCTCCCCAAAATCTTCCCAGAATCTTCCTTAACTCAATCCTGCAACTCATAATCTTCATGACACTCCAGCAATGCATGACTAAAGTTGGGACAAAATTGGCTTTGGTTCAATTTCTTTGCTCGAAAACTTTTTCATTGTCTCCGGTCAAAGAGGGGCAGCTGTTGACGACCAATTTTGACCCTCCCTTTTAAAATTAATTTACTTATACTTAATAATTTACAATAAATATTTTGAAAGTATTTTCTAGTAATAAATACTTATTTCTATAAATTAATTAATTATTAGTTTAAAAAATAATCACCTAGCATCAGTATTATGTAGTTATAAATATACTTATTATTATTTAAATTATTAAAATAAAATGCACCATATAAGTTTTATAATTAATTTAATGAGTCCTTTCTCAATTTTAATTAAATAGGTCACTATGTTAATAATTCGAAGTTAGTGTCATAATTTAGGAGATAAAGTATTTTGTAAATAATTGCAACCATTAGAACTATATTTGATAATTATGATTTCACTACCTTTTATTGGAAATTAGTTAAGTTTGTTTAAATTCATTTCAAAAGGGATTTAAAGATAAAAGGCTGCAGTTGCAATTCGCAACTAAACACAAAGTGGCCATCTCTTAAATTCATTTTGGCCCAAATGTGCAAGCCCAATCCGAAATTACCAAACCCAAACAACCCATTCAATCCATGTTGGCAATCCATGCCATTACATTTGCACCAATCACCACATGCCACGTCACCCGTATCCCACACTCACAAAACAAACAGAAATCATTTGGGCTGTCCATTTCTTAAATCAACGACCCACGTTTTAATTCTATTTCCTCTTTAAATTTTAAGCACCTTGAGATTTACTTTCAACTGTCCGATCAAAACGATCCAACGGTCATTGATTTTTTCCCATTAAATCATTTCTATACTCTTAATTATCAAAACAATCTGAGCCGTTGATCAAGAGATCTAACGACTCCCGTTCCATCTCTGATTTTTAACTCAGAGATGACCCCTAAACCCTAATCATTTTCCAACCCCCCCTTTTGCCTCTCTTTTCTTTTCCTCTCTCTTTTCTCTCATCTCCATCAGCCCATGAATCTTCAGAACCTTGCACAAATTTGTGCAAGGTCGCTCGAAATCATCCCTTCTGCCCCTGCTACACCACAAATCCTGCCTGAACATTCCAATTCCATCATTACAGTTCAAAATTCCTAATATGAAACCCTAAGCTAGAAAGGGAAAACCTTCAAATCATCTGATTTCTCTCATGAAATCTCAAATCGGAGCATGCATGGAGTCTTTCTCAGGGTTCATCATGAGTATTCGATGTCCAGAGGTCAAACATAGTGACTTCCGGATATTAGGGTTTAACTGATGGTCAAGGGGCTTCAACGGTTGACCTTCTCGTGCTCAGGTAAACTCGACACTATTTTTCCCTCCAGTTTCTTTTCGATTTCACTCAATCGTGCTCATATCATCTACTATTCGTCACTTTCCACTCACAATTTGAATCTGTTAAAATCCTAGAGCCTTAAATGGCACTATTAATAGAGGCTCTAATGTTCTCACCTAAAACAACCGACAACCACCTAAGAGCTAACAAAAACAAAGAAGTAATTCTAGGATTTCATAAATCTAGGGTTTCTTAGTGATTTATGTCTTTTTTTGGTTTCTGAATGCTTTCACTGCTTCGAGCTTGATGGTTTGGGTCTTAAGCAATTAAGAGAAATCCTTGTTTGATCTGCTGCCCTAGAGAAGGATAGTATTCCTCCAACTTTTCTCTTTTGATCATCTTATTTGAATGTTATGAATATGCTTTTTGTCTTCTTTTAACTATACTCGTTTGTGATATTATCTAGTATAGAAATGTTATCTCTAGTTCATCATAAGGTGTTGTTGAATTGTGGTCATTTGTCATGTTTCTGAATATCATTAAATTGATATCGACTAGACTGATTATGTGACGTTAATGGTTCTCATTTCTGAATCCAAATAGTCTACATGGTTACTTTTTTTCTTAATGTGCCTCAATGACCTTCCATGCTGGTCCAGACTTCAGATTTTCTGTTAATGGTTCTATTGTGATCTTTATCTGTATATACTTCTTTCCTGCATTCTTGTGGTCGAGATTTTTGTTTGATAATCCTAATTAGGAAAAAACTTGAGCGTACATAGTTTAATCATTCACTACTTAATTGAAGCATGAAAAGTCTAAGTGTTTAAGTGCTCTACTTTTCTATATATGTGCCTGTTAATTCTTGGAGCAACTTCTGAGTTGTCACCATGACATTTTTATGTTCATATCTAACTGTTGGTTGCATCTATATGAAAACAGTCTTGTTGAGGGGAACTCTCATGAACATTAGTAACCATATGCCTATATTAATGTTATTATCAAACTGTCTTTTACAAAATTGGTCACAATTATGTTTTGTTATAATTGAATGGTAACTGTTGTTAGGTTCAACATAACTGCCTCATGTTCAGGTGTAACTCTTAGTTGCATAGCTGAGTTAAACCTGTTTGGTACAACACTTTTTCTGTCTTTGATTTACTTTATGACACTGCTGACTTTGTGAAGCTTACATTCAATTATCATTAAGTTATCTTTCATAAAAGCAGGACATAGTCATTTCATTATAGTTGAGTGATAATTGTTTTCAAGCTATGGATAACTGCTTCATATTCAGATGCTAATTTTAGTGTATACACCTGAGTTAAACCTGTTTTGGTATAATCTTTCCCTTGTCTATAACCCCTTTCCCTTTATGACATTGCTAACTTGATTCTATAATATGTGAAGCTCAGCCTGTCTATGTAAGATCACAACCCCATTTGAAGTATCTATGTATAGCTGATTAAATGTTACATGTATCCCTGTTTTGTCTGCATGACTTCATGATTCATACTTTGTTCTGAAGTTACACTCAATCCTCTCTTTCATGTTAATCATAATTGAATATGATTTGTAAATCTAAAAGAACCTCTTATTGTTACTGCTTAGGCTTGATAGTCTACCCGTTTCAATATAGGATTAGTATTCTTATGAAGATGTGATTCTGCCCTCAATCCAAATTAAATGTGGTTGATGACCTATGATTTTGTTAAGCATCTTTAAGAATTCTGCGTTTGAATCTGTAACATATAGTCATGCTAAGTGTCATGATATCTTTTATAATATAGTGGTTGCTAATCATGTCCATATGTCTGAATCCTGGTTGATTTTTTCTTACAAGTTTCAAGTGGTATTGTCATTTTGTGCATGTGCTAGTCGCAAGGCTTGAGTTAACTAATTTGTTGTTAGAGGCATTTGTGTTGTTGCATATCTGAACTGTGTATTCTTTACCTTTCTTTTGAATGTGTTCCTCAGTGTTTAGACCTTTAACAGTAATATTATAATGTTTCTGTTTGTCTCTCATATGTGTTTGAAGTATGACCTTTAGATTTGCTTAATATGTGTATTATTCATTTGGTATTAAAACGTAGTCATAAAATTGAAATTGTTTTTGTGTAATTACGTTCCATTAAGAGGAAAAGACTTCTGTGGTAGGGAGTATTATGGTAGTTAGTTTACATTGAAAGGGCCTTATTGGAACATAAACCCATAGGGAAAAATGAGTCATTAGTGGTTAGGGGTATTTAGGAGTGGAGTTTAACTTTAGGCTGTGCTGCTCTCCCTGGCACAAGCATTGTCCTGGGCCTTGAGACCCTTGGGAACTTTGAAGTATCGGGGAATTCAAAAGGGAGCATCGACTCTCAGTGGAACTCACTCATTAGCCCTTAATTCATTGACACTTGTTCTTTAGGGATTTAGTGTTTAATGACAACGAAAGGTTTTCAACGTAAATTATTTGCCATGTATAACCACCATATTAGTATAAGTTTCTCAGAGTATTTGAGTATCGATATTTTGTTATATTTTGCTCCAGTCATTTGTTTATGTGTTTCATACATAATTGAATATGTATAATCTGTATCTAATGACCTTTTGTTAACATGTACATCTGTTTGGGCTTGCTAAGTTCCTAAGGAACTCAGGCCCAAGCCCAGCATTGCAGTATTTTTCTGAAAGTCTGAAGTCAGCTGTAGTTACATCTTTTACTGCTGGGCCTGCCTCTTTGAGGCCCAAATACCAGAGTCCAGTCCTCTTTCTCTAAACTCCTTTATCGCTTACTGCTTCGTTATTGTAATTTTATTGCCTTGTTGCTTTTTGTTGCATCTTTTGTTGTTATTCTATCTCACATGTATACAACAATTATATATTGGATTGCATGCTTTTTTTTATACCTTAATGTCATATAAAACATAAGCAAGCCCAAAATAACATAGGATGAAAAAGAACTAGTTAGTGACTAATTTCCCATTCACTAATTAAATTGTTTATATCATCACTATGTTTTTGCTCACGTTCTCTTGTTAAAAGATTTTGAAGTCCCAGGCTTAGTAAGGGACGACAGCCCCACTTTCAGAAGAGAAAACCAAATTAAATCGCAATCTTTATCTTCAAAAGTGAATCAAGTTATTTTTAAAAAATGGAGTGCTGTCGCCCAAAGGATTTTCAACAAGTGGTTTTTCTTCAAGACTTCAAATCAAGGTACAGGCTTACCCCATTTCATGAGTGTAATATACACCTCCGTGTTTTAAGAACAAGTGCTTAAGTTTAATTCTCCATTCACATACTTTCTTAATGCAAACACCTTATATCTCTTTCCAAAAGCTTTTCATATACACTAACGTTATTTTCCTCTATTAATTCATATATTTTTAAACTACACCCTCCATTATGTTCTGATATGCGGTAAGCTATATCTTTAAAACACTAGTTAAGGCATAGTATAAGTAACAGATCCCAAATCTAGTCTAAGTCCTATGGAGTTAACTCAGGCAGATTTTAAGTGGTGCCTAACACCATCCCCTTAGAAGAACAAGAACTCTTACACATAATCTCACCGGTTAGCATACTAATAACTATGACTTAATAATTAAATAGGTACCATGATATACCTTTAAATATTAGGTGGTGACGCTCTTTATCAACAATAGAGAAACCACAAGTTGAATCTTGTTTTGACTAGTGCAAAATAGGGTGCAATACCTAGTATCACCACACTCAAAACAACCCCTCTGCGGGTGTGGCTCTTGGTGCTGAATCTGCACCGGATGATAAGGATATCCATTGTAGGAACCTCGTGCTGAAGGTGAACTAAAATATAACTATCAAGTGTGAGTGCCCTGCGGTCCCTGTCTAGTTGGAGCACTGCGGGTAACCAGTAGTGTAGACTGAACTGGTCGACTTATATGACCTTTGCTGTGACTGACCTTGCCTCCAGAGTAGGAGCCAACAAATCCTCTAAAACCATGAAACTTCTTAGCCTCCCTATCCTCTCTCTTCTGACCGCGAATACGCTCTAACCTTCTAGAAACCTTGACCACCTGATGAAATGCAGTCTCACTCTCCATCTCCCATGCCATTCCAAATCTAAGGTTGTAGGCGACTCCCTCAATAAATCTGTAGACTTTCTCTCTATCAGTGGAAACCAGGGAAGGTGCATGAAGACATAACTCTGTAAACCTCATCGCATACTCGGATATAGTCATACTCCCCTAGCACAATTGCTCAAACTCGGTGCACAACTCATCCCTACGGGTCTGTGGAATAAACTCCCTCAAGAAAAGATTGGAGAATTGGGACTAAGTAAGTGGTGTTGCGCCAGCTGGTCTACTCGCCTCATAGGTCTGCCACCATCTATATGCCGATCTCGTCAACTGAAAAAGTAGTAAGGCCGACCCGTTCGACTCCACCAAACCCATATTACACAAAATGCGGTGACACTGATCCAAGAAACTCTATACGTCCTCAAAAGCCCCTCCATTGAACAGGGGAGGATAAAACTTCAAACTCTCCAAACTCCTTTGTCCCTTAGCCGACACAACTAGCCATAACTAATGTTGAATTGCAACTAGTGGCTGCACTGGCACAATATCCGATGTTTGATAAGCATGAGCCGGCTGCTCCTGTGTATGGGTGGCAGGAGTCTGAGCTCTTCTCTGAGCTGGTGAAGTAGCTGGCGCGACCGAAATCAACCCTGCCTAGGCGAAACTCCCATACGTACTAATAAAGTGTGATAAGGTCTCTAGAAGCCCCGATGTAGCAATAGGCTACTCACATGCATGATCAGCATGCTCGGGCTCCTGGTCCTCAACTGGAGCTACTGGAGGCTCCACAACCGCTACTCTAGCAGGTGCCTTAGCTGCGGCACGTGCCCGTCCTTGGCCTCTACCACGGCCCTAGCCTCTCGCGGCTCTAGCAGGGGGTGCCGGTGCCTGCTGAGCTGATCCGGTAGAATGTGTCCTCACCATCTTTTGAGAATAGAAGAGTAAAAATTCAAATTCTATAATAAAAAAATCCGCACGATACAGAATGAAAGAAAATGAAGTTTCCTAATAGCCTTGTAGCCTCTCGAAAATAAGTACAGACGTCTCCTTACTGATCTACAAGACTCTACTAGATTTGCTCATGACTCAAAGAACCTATGAACCTAGAGCTCTGATACCAACTTATCACGACCCAAATCCCACTATAGGGGTCGTGATGGCACCTCATCTCTAAGACAATGTAAGCCTATCACTTAACAACATTAAATTAATAATTCATGATATAATAAGACAGAAATTAATATTAAAGTGGAAGTAGAGTTAATACAAGCCAAACTTGCAACATTCAAGCATCTCCCAAGAACAAGGTAGTACACAGTAATGAGCTCTAGCTGAATACATACAGAATATCCAAAAAGATCCAATGTTGTTCCAATATAAAACTAAAATTATCTATATAAGAAATGAGAGTCCAAGGGACCGCGACAGCATGCATCTCTGCCTTGAATCCTTGCGAATAAACAAGCGCTCACTCTCGGGGTCCGCTGCCAGCAACACATGAATCTGCACAAAAATGTACATAAGTGTAATATGAGTACACCACAGTCAGTACCTGGTAAGTATCAAGACTAACCTAGATGAAGTGGTAACAAGGTTCAAGTCATGTGATACTCACTAGTATATAACCTGTGCAATATATAAACAACTAGCAACATAATATGCAGGGGAAACCAATATCAACCATCTCGTAGAACATGTGATAAAAACTCAATGTAAAAAAAACCGCCTTTGTCATCAAATCATTAAAATAGAAGTGGGGCATGTGATAGCACATCAAATTCAACTAACATCATATTAGAAATACAACATGAAAATTTTAGGAAGAACATGCATAAGATCAAAACTTCAACAACCTTGCAACACATAAACAACATCAAGAAAGACACCCCCAAATCATCACATAACATCATCAATATTGACACCCTTGTTTCTCAGTATGTGCGCATAATAATGAAATACCCTCCTTATTTTGCCACATGCGCATATCACTACCCTTATTTTTCCACGCGGGAAATCCTAGATAATTCCACCCTTATTTCACCCCACGCACATAACAATGGATACAATCACACGGCAAAGACCTCGTGCTGACACACCTAATCAATCAGCTTAACATGTCAACATGTGCCACAATTATCATAAAATAATAATACCACAACCTCAGCTAAGGCATAAGATAATAAGTTATCAACAATGTGTACAAGGACATGCAAATAACAAAATGCGAATGGGTGTTAAACAAATGAAGCATTGCGATGACTAATACAATTGTAATGATCATGTCTACGTAGACACAAAATGATTAAGCATGTTTCATATAAAATGTATCCCCAAATTAAGGAATATCAATAGCCTAAAGTCTAATCCAATTACAAACCACACATAAAACCCATATACACTCTCGTCACCTCATGTACTCGTCGCTTTTCACATAACACAAATAGACAACTAAGGCCAAATCCTAAGGGGTATTCTCCAAGATAAGGTTAGGCAAGATACTTACCGCAAACAAGCCAATTCAATACTACAAAAATACTTTCCTTTAATATTAACCTCCGACAGCTCAAGTATAACAAAAATAATAAATCAATAATATCAAATAATGCTAAAGGAATCAATTCAAAAAAATAAACACTCAATCTTTACCCAATTTCGTAAAAGTCAACACCAGGCATGCACGGCCAAAACCCGAGTCGAGGGGTAGATCTTGACTACTCATAAGCCACGAGGCTCCCCATGCAGTACCCCATCACAAATGCGATAATGCCACCGGAAATGCGGCCATCGCAAATGCGAGCAGACCTTCGCAAATGTGAGGTACGCAGCACCAGAAAATCTGAAACAAACCAAAGCACTCCAAAATTATTCCGAAAATCAACCGAACCCCTCATGCCCCACAGTAAACGTACATTAGTCTCATACAAACTTGCTCTCATGCTCGGATCATCAAAATAACATATAAAGTCACGAATCGAACACCAAAACACATCATGCAAGCTATGAAACTCAAGTATTTCAATATTCATAACCAAACATCCGATTCTTACCAAACCAACTCGGTATGATACCAAACTTTGCACACAAGTTCTACATGACAAAACGGACCTACTCCAAGACCCGATGCAACAATACGAACCGGATAGTTACAAAGTCAACCCTTGGTTAAACTTATAAAATTTTTAAACCTCCAAATTTTCAACTTCCAGCAAAATGAGTCAAATCATCCTAGAAACCTCCGAATTCAATTTGGGGCATATGCCTAAGTACAAAATTACCATACAATTTGGAAACATCAACATACCATTTCGGGAGCGTTTTCACAAAAGTCAAACCTTGGTCAATTTTTATAACTTAAGATTCCAACCCTGGAACTAAGTATTCCATTTCCATCCAAAACCTTCCTGAAACCAAACCAATAATCCCCTAAGTCACAAAATAAAAATTAAGCACACAGGAAGCATCAAATGGGAAAACGGGGCTCAAATACACAAAACGACCAGCCAGGTCATCACACATATTTTCCTAAGTAAAAAAAAAAAAAATTATTGGAGGTAAGGTTTATGTCCCCTCTACTTTAGTACTTTTATACTATTAATAAAATTTATATTTAGCCAAAAAATAGATCATTATACATATTTTCCATTTTCGACCTAGGTACGTACGAATTTGAATGCTTCACCATAGTTATAGATTTTTTCCACCTCACTATAGTTTAAGATTACTTCCTTAAATACCTTATAATCTACATACTTCACATGCTTTGATGATGTGAAATTTACTTGCAGACTAGGATATTATAATTGGTACAGAGTAGGAAGGAGATGGAAGAAAGGGAAACGAAAAGTAAATGTTGGTGAGAACTCACAATTTAGCGATATAAGGCAAAAAAGGGAAGAAGTAGAAGAGTAGAAAAAGGTGTTCTAGCCCGGTGGCGTTGAAGTACTCCATTCGTCTAAATTTATGTGAGAGCGTTTAACTGGTACGAATTTATCAGAAAGAATGACTTTTAAAACTTGTGCTCTAAAAATATGGCATATATATTTTTGTGGCTGTGAATTATCTCACTAAAAGTATAATGAAAAGTTTAAAGTTAAACTATTTCTAAATAAGAAATGTATTTTTTAACAAACTGAAAAGAAAATAGTGCCAAAGAAATTGAAAAAAGTAATTTTTATGTACTTTGCAAATGTGAAATTTTAATTTTGAAAAAACTCAAATAATTTATGTTCGAATTGATGGAAAACATGTATGAATAGCGGAAGCAAATAGCAAGGATCACCTGCATATAATATAGACAACAGATAGTCACATATTTTAATCAAACGTAAAGTCAGTACTTATCTCATGAAGTCTGACCGCGATCGTGTAAAGAGCCTCCAAGCAAGTATATGTCCACAAGATCATCCTTCAGTTCCATGGTCTTCTACTTTGTTATCCAAATAAATTTCGAAATTACAAAAATCATGTGAGCGGATTTTCTTCATGGAAAACGTGCAGTAAAAACTCTTACCTTATGATGGATAAGACCTTTTATATAGCTATAGATTTTAGAGTTTAAACTTCTTTTCTAAAGTTGCTGGTTATTCCTTTTCCACTAAAAAACATGATTTCATTTAATTCTTATTTATTGAGGCACAACAGGGATCATAAAATATAATTATTGAGGCTTCCTAATATGGACTTGATTTGAAATTTTTGAATTAACACTACCACAATAAATTATATATTATTCCACTAAAAATTCGTAATTGCACTCCTCAGTTTAATTTCCAGATTCTTTCATTAAATCTTATTTAGCTCCTCATGTTAAGATTCAAATATTAAGAAAATAAATTAATTACTAATAATTTTGATTCGTTGATTATTTTTTTTAGACTTTCGCTTAACTTATTTCATGCGATGGATATAAAATCTACCTGTGGGTTTACACATGAAAATTTATAAGTTTTCATAGAGGTGTATCATCAATATCTAGACCTAGACATGGATTCCATCAACTAATCCTTATTTTACCAATCTATATTATTATTTTCTAATTTACCAGGCAGATTGACCTATGAACGAATTTCGCCTTTTAACAAATTAAAATAATAAATAATATACAAAACTAATAATAATTATATCAAGATTTAAGAGTATAAGTATATTTAATGGCTAGAGAATTGATTTTATTAAGTCATTATAAAATACTTTTCTCTACTTGGTCCATTCAATAGATATAAAATATACTAGCACAAGAAATCAAAGTTAGACTATCCCATAATCAAGATTTATTATATTTAACTTGTGCTACAATTATTCCTCATGGTTTGTTCAACTCTGTAATTAGATTGTGAACTCAAACTTTATGCTTATAAGGATCGATGATTTAATCTTTTGTGTATAAGTTAAACTCTATACACTAAATCAACTACTATATAAGTAAAGGACACTGGCGAATACATGATATATTTTGATCTTTATTAAAATTTAATTAATAATTGTCTTATAATTAATGCTATACCCAAACTCATGGTTAATAGTATATATCTCAACAACTCCCACTTTGACTTTTAACCATGAAAGTTATTAGAATATACTATCATTAAACACATGGTTAATACTATATACCCAATAATTTCCCACTTCAACTCATAACCATGCATTTTCAACTTTTAAAGTAATTCTTTTTACACGACTATCAAAAGTCTCAGACAATTGGCTTTTGTTAAAAAGAATTTGCCAAGTTATCTTCTGATACAATCTTTGTCAAGTAGTGCTTTGTTGTAACTAACTTGCTTGGTATTAAGCTCTTTAGGGATCATGTCATAAAACTGTCCCAAGAGTGTATACCGAACTATTGACTTTTCTTACTATTCTCCCACTACGATAAAGTACTAATAATATTATCTTCATTACCTTGCGGTGTTGAAATATTAATGACTTCTTTCTGTAGTGTTCTATGATCAACATCACTCCCACTACTTAGAGATAGTAGATTTCTCTTTATCTATTAACGTTTCTCCCAATACTCAAAATGCAATGAAACGTTAATGCCGACTTATAGAGTTATATGTTCTTGAGCATCTGAATTTTCAGATGATTCATTTTTTATTTTTTTGCATAGTTCCTGTAAAACTAGTTTACTTCTTGGAACATAGTTTATTAAATAATTCTATTATAGAGTACTGGTAATTGTGCTAACAATTAGCTTCTTTTCATTAGGAAAATAAAATTAACCTCCTTTCTTTCCCTTGGATATCCAATAAAAACGCATACTTCGTCCTTGATTTCATCTTATATGTTTTTCATTTCAGCATATATATTGGACAATTCCATATCCGAACATCCTGTAGATTTCATGCACCAAACCTGGGGAGGCGTGGCTAGCCGCAGATGTGACGCACCAAACCTAGGGAGACATGCTTGGCACCCGGTGCCGTCTTGGCTCGAGCGAACCACTCTGTAACTCATGATCGTTCGATGTAAACTAGAACATACATAGGTTGACTTGGCTGAACTCATTCTTTCTGTAACTATCATGGGCCACCATGGCCACAGCCCGTAATGTATAACTGTAAGTGGGAAAACTCTGTATCAGCGAGCCATCATACTCAAAACATGAATATGCATGGGCCGTCAAGGCCTCTAACATACTGTACATAATGAACATGTGCTACAAAGCCTCTATTAGTATTTGACATCGAAACGTGGTCGGGAATGGCCCCATCCTACCTATAAGTCTATAACAAAACCCTGACACGATGAGTTATAGACTCGGCTGCATTTCGAATGAAGTAGAGTCTTACCGATCTTTCCCTCAATGCTAACCTCGTCTACTATGAGGGCTCGTCAAACAGATTACCTACACCTACAGGCAAGAATGCTACGTGCACAACAAAAAGGACATCAATATGACTAACGTACAGAGTATGTAAGGAATAACTGAAACATAACAGTAAATCAACATCAATGATAGAGATATAAGAATCAACCTGACCCTCTGAAGTGCCACAGAGGGCCATGACATGCATACTAATTAAACTTATATATTTAATGCCTCTTTTTGGGACTATTATCCATATCGTAACATGACTGCCCAACTGATAAGTGATAACTGCTCGACCGGCCGTAGTTCGGTGGTAAATATATGAAGAGCCTTTTAGGATCATTAGGACATCTTTATTGTATGCCTGAATAGGAACCTAGGAACATAACTAGACATGCTTTGAAGTAATTTTCACTAGAATGAATAATGCAGAAATCCTTAACTACTAAGCGTATAACCATTTATGAAATAATATTACATTTACGTTACATTACCTAGATCATGCCAAACGAAGAAAGGATTAGCCTTAACATACCTTATATCTAAATACTTACCTCAGATAGATCAAAGATCTCGAGGGATACACCAAAACACAAAAGTGGCACTTACTATTTTCATAGGAGACCGTCCGTAATGCTCAGTCGTATACATGAATAGCTGGTTTCTCGTACGCTTGACATAGAGACCATCTGTACGGTTCACAACACCGAGGTCTGGTTATGTGTAACACTGAGACCGTCCATAACCAACCTTCATTATGCACCTATGCGTTCATAGACCGTCCATTGAGCTTCACTGTGCACTTACGCGTTCATAGACCGTCTCTAGGAATTATGTCTTATACATATTCATTTCATATTACTTGTGCTGACAGCATTCAGTCATCAATAGGTAAAATCGCATTCATAAATATATAAGTTCATAAGTAACTCATTACAATAACCGATCCTTATTCCTTAGACGATTGCTACGTTACCCTTCATATTTTATATTATTTAGCCGTAAAGAACATTGTAACTATTTCAGAATCACACTTCTATCCTTATTTCACATCGATTCGTTTATGGGGATTACATGTTTTTGTCTACTTATAGCTATGTAATATGCTTAGATTGCGAGGCTACCCGTTATACACACACACACACACACACACACACACACACACACACACACATATATATATATATATATATCCATTCATCAATATGTAACAGGAGTTGGGAGATGTACGCTATATCAACTTAAATTCTTATTGCTAAACTTATCACATTCTGTAGTTTACGACTCCATAGATAACACATATAGTCTCTTAACATCACCCTCATATATAATCAACCTTACTTAATGTGAGACCAACCTACATGATTTTGTCTACTTATAGCTATGTAATATTCTTAGATTGCGAGGCTCCCCGTCACACATACACACACACACACACAGATATATATAT